>LJJI01000204.1:0-293400 GCA_001553865.1 Cladosporium sp. BSL10
CTGACCTATGGTCGTATGTGCTGTTTGAAGCATCAACAAAAATTATAATTCCTTTCACTCATGATGCATAAGCGCAGCATTTCTGATCTGAGCATGGCTAACAAAGGGCATTACGTGGTTGTGTGTAACAATTCTTATCTCAATGCCGCTCTTCTGGACGCTCAATACTGAGCATTATCTCAATGCAGCAAATTTGTGAGCATGTAGTAGGTCTATATCAAAAAATGAATCCAAACCCCGGTGGAGAAATGACAATATTGTACATCACTTCACGTCCACGCTAAAGGGCACCAAGCAAAGTTTAAACGACCTCAAGATCCACATAGCGCGTGCTCAAGCTTCTCATTCTTTTGTGTTCACTCACTCTCACTCTCACGCTGCCAAAACTCTACTCGAGCTCGAAAGCTCGCACGCTGACATGCAGTGTAACCCAGGGGCAACGAGTGAGACCTGCTACACGGCACACACATGCAGCCATCCAATTTCCCTGGTCGTGACTCTCTCGCTGCTCCCCGCGCGCCAAGGCCCACATTCAGGGCACTGCAACCGCTCGTGGGCGAGCTGTGCCAGTGACTGTGACTGTGGTGTGCAAATGCGTCAGGGGATATGACTCTACGAACTCTGAGCTTGAGGCACAATACCTTCAACATTGATCCTCTCCGTCTTCGCAGAATTTGCATTCAGCTCGTCACTCCCCAATCTGATACCTAGTGTAGCCACATCGTCTTCCGCTAGCAGTTCATCCGCCATCTGTTCTGGCAATCTGATCGCGCGAGCCGCTAGGCTCACTACCTTCTCATCAAGCCGAGTGCCTCGCAGATCCGCCCGTTTCACCATGCCAGACAGTCATTTCCACCCGAGCGCTGATGGCAGCGGCAAAAAAGCCAAAGATGAGGAAAAGGAGCGTAAGAAAGCCGAAAAGCTGCGGAAGTTCGAAGAGAAGAACGCAAAGCGTGCGGCCTCACAAGCTACCTCCAAGCCTGAGAAGACGAAGTCAAAAACGATTGCGGATGTTCCAGCCTACAAGGATCCGACCACTCCTGGGGAGAAGAAGGTTTTACTCGATCTCGACCACGCCAGTCTGAAAGCATACAATCCTGCGGCTGTGGAGTCCTCCCACTACGCTTGGTGGGAGAAGATGAACTTCTTCGCACCCTCACCCGAGATCACCAATGCCTCGGACGCCGACAAGCCTTTTGTCATCATGGAGCCACCGCCTAACGTCACTGGTGCTTTACACATGGGTCACGCCCTTAGTGGTACGCTACAGGATATCATGATCCGATAGTAAGTCTTAAACATCCCATCTATCTATGGCTACATCACTGACACGCAAGTACAGTCATCGCATGCAAGGAAAGTCTGTGCTTTGGTTGCCGGGCTGCGACCACGCAGGTATTGCAACCCAGACGGTCGTGGAAAAATTGCTTTGGCGTACACAGCAAAAAACCCGTCACGACATTGGCCGGTCGAAATTTCTTGAGATAGCGATGGAGTGGAAGGAAAGGTTGAGCCATCTGCCCATACCGTGGTTTCAAACAGTAATTGACCATATTTTCCAGTTATCACAGCAAGATCAGCGCGACCAAGCGCCGCTTGGGACTCTCTGTCGACTGGGCTCGGGAAGCCTTTACCATGGACCAGCCACGCCGCGAAGCTGTGACCGAAGCTTTCGTCAGACTGCATCGCGACGGCACTGTATATCGCGCCAACCGCATTGTCCATTGGGACACGCAGCTATGCACAGCTGTCTCAAGTATCGAAGTGGACAACGTCGAATTGAAAGGTCGGACCAAACTATCTGTGCCCGGGTACGAAAGGAAGATCGATTTCGGTGTCATGACATTCTTTCAATACGAGATCGAGGGTAGCGAGGATAAAGTCGCAATTGCGACAACGCGCCCGGAAACAATGCTCGGCGATACGGGTTTGGCAGTCAACCCGCAAGACGAGAGGTATCGTCACCTCGTCGGAAAGAGCGCTCGCCATCCCTTTGTAGAGGGTAGGCTTCTTCGCATTGTTGCCGATGAACACGTCGACCGCGACTTCGGCACTGGCATTGTCAAGATCACACCTGCTCACGACCAGAATGACTTTGCCATCGGCACGCGCCATCAGCTCCCCTTCATCAACATCTTGAATGACGATGGGACCTTGAACAGCAATGCAGGCCCATTTGCCGGACAAAGACGCTACGATGCGCGGTACAGCGTTGTCGTTGCGCTCAAAGAAAGAGGCTTATACTTGAAGGAAGAGGATAACGCCATGGTCTTGAAGCTGTCTGAGAGATCAAAAGATGTGATCGAGCCGATGATGAAGCCGCAGTGGTGGATGAGAATGAAAGAAGTTGGGAAAGAGGCCGTGAGAGCTGTCGAGTCAGGCGAGATCACAATATTCCCTGCGTCTGAGGAAAAGAAATACTACCGATGGATGCAAGACATCGAAGACTGGTGTTTATCGAGGCAGCTATGGTGGGGACACAGGATCCCAGCTTACGTGAGTCTTTGTCCCTATGCTACCGACCAGCTACCCGGCCATGTGAAGATGCTGACTTTTTCTTTCCCTGTAGTACGTGATTTTCGATGGTGATCAATCCGCATTCGGTAGAGACGAATCACGGTGGTTCGTTGCTCACAGTGAAGCGGAGGCAAGGCAGCTTGCCGAGTTCAAGTTTCCAGGCAAGACTTTCAATCTGGAACAGGACGCTGATGTCTTCGATACCTGGTTCTCATCGGGCCTCTGGCCTTTCTCGACCCTAGGATGGCCTAACGACACCGCAGACCTTGCTCGTTTCTACCCGACTTCCATGTTGATGACTGCTTGGGACATTATATTTTTCTGGGTTGCGCGCATGATCATCATGGGCCTCAAGTTGAGCAACGCCGTTCCCTTCAGCGAGGTCTACTGCCACCCCATAGTGCGAGACTCGGAAGGAAGAAAGATGTCCAAGTCCCTGGGAAACGTCATCGATCCCCTCGATGTGGTCAATGGCATCTCACTTGCGGACCTACACAAGAAGCTCGAACAGGGCAACTTGGATCCCAAGGAGCGGCAACGCGCCATGAAATACCAGAAGACTGCGTTCCCGGACGGTATCCCACAATGCGGCACAGACGCCCTCCGCTTTTCTCTCGCTGCGTATTCGACTGGAGGTATGTAAATCACGCCGTCACACAAAGCTGATGCTGACAAGTCACAGTTACCGATGTTGATTTCGACATCAAGGTCATGTTTGCCTGGCGTAAATTCTGCAACAAGATATACCAAGCAGCGAAGTATACATTGCGATCGTTGGGCACTGACTTTGTACCAAGGACGACGGCTACAAAGACTGGCCATGAGTCGCTGGCGGAGAGATGGATTCTGCACAGATTGAACATTTCTACCTCAGATATAAATGATGCGCTGACGAAGAGAGCGTTCGGGCGTTGCACCACGATCATGCACCAATTCTGGGTCCACGACTTCTGTGACACCTTCATCGTAAGTTCTCGCCGAATGTAACAAGTGCTCGAATCCGCTGACCACCCACAGGAACAATGCAAGTATCTGTTGGCTCACCAGAAGGGTGAAGCTCATGACTCCGTCCAACAGACATTGTATACGGCGCTCGATGGCGGACTCAAGCTGCTACATCCCTTCATGCCGTTCGTAACCGAAGAACTTTGGCAACGACTGCCCCGCAGGCACGGTGATGAAACACCGAGCATCATGTTGGCTCGCTACCCTACCTTCGACGAGACCTTTGTCGATGAAGCAGCCAGGACAGACTACGATTCACTGCTTGAAATCTGTGCAGCGGTCCGTTCTTTGGTCGCTACTTACTCGGTGACTTCTGGAGCTGTATTATCCTGTACATTCTACAATGAATCAGACCTTCAGACTGCTCGAGCACATCTCGGGAGCGTCAAGATCCTGACTGGAAAAGAGGTTGAAACTATCACGATCCTGGACCGTGGGCACCCTGTGCCCGAAGGGTGTGTCATGCAGGACACTGGCAAGGCCACGGTGTTCCTACATGTTCTGGGTCACGTTAACGTTTCTAAAGAACTCGAGAAGACTAGGAGTAAGCTTGATAGCATCTGGCAAAATGTTGTGAGGAGCCAGAAGACGGTGGCTGGACTTCAGTCGTCCGACAAAGCAGCGGACAAAGCCCTGGTTGCAGAACAAGCGAAGTTGGCAGATCATGAGAAAGAGTTCCAGACGATGACGGATGTCTTCCTTCAGTTCGAGAGACTTCAACTCCAGGATACAGAGTTTCAGAGGCTCTAACTCTAGGCTCATCCCGTCGAGGAATGATCTCTGTCAACATGGGAGTCACTCGGCAATTGCCTGATGCGAGTCGTTCACACGTGGATATTTTAGCTTACTGCCTGCATCCATATGGATAACGTTTTTCTTTATTCGCTGGGACTACCAAAATTAAACAGCGGACCACTTTCATGCTTCTGTTTATTACACAGCACATGCCTTATCGTGTACCAGTATAAACTTCGTGACTGATGCCATAATCCTGCCGTGCCTGATGATGTATGTAGTCGCTGGCTAGAGCAGACCGCCCGTTCATCCGTCACAGGGAGAATGCAAGAGCGCAAAGGTACAAGACCTGATACAAATTAGCCTAGATCTCCATAATGTGAACATGGTCGGAGACTCGGCTTACCACAGATAGCGCGTATGGTAGTCCATGAGCCGATCCGGACTTTCGCAAGCCATATTGATAGACTCCCATCATCACCGGCCGACCAGCGATTGTTCCAGCGGATCCAAGCATGGCCATCCAGCTACAGACTTGTGCAGCCTTGGTCGGATCGGTGATTGTTGTCACGTACGCTTGTATCGTGACGTTGAACCCGTCACCGAGGGATGCAATGAGGAGGCCTGGTCAAGGTATGAGCAAACGAAGGCAACGTCTAAATAAAACCTCCGTAGTGCTGTACTGCGGTTGGCTGTGTTGAACATACCTATGAGGAGTTGAGTGGGAGTGGACGCCAACCCGATTACGCCAGAACCTGCTGCGAGGAAGACAAGGCTCACCCGCGCGATATGAGAGTCCGCTTGGGAAGGTGACAAATTCCGTGAGAGCAAGTTTCTGATCACGGGTAGAAGTCCTCCGAATAATAAGATGGACACGAAGGCTCGGTATGAGATGAGATAGGCCGTCTTGTTCGCCGAACACAAGGTCGCGAAGTCAGCGGACGGGATAGATTGCATGGCGCCTCACGATGTCCTCACCTGAGCTATGGTCCATCCTAATCTTTCGGATGCGAATTGCTGCAAGATTGGCAAGCTTGTGCGAGCCATCGCGCCTGCTAACAGCGCGAATGATAATTTTACAACCTTGTTCCCTGATCCGTGGGAGGTAACGGATCTTAGAAGTGTGAGCGGACGCCGCCAGTCCGGTCTTGTCGGTGCATGATCAAGCTCGTCGTTCTCCGGCGAGCAATCAGTGTTGGGGGCTCGTACTCGTTCGAAGCTTTGTTCTCGCTGGCCAATTTTAAGTCCAGAAGGTGCGGTTTCCGGAATAACCCAGACGATCATTAGCGCAATGATAGCCACAACTATCCCAGCCGTGAAAGCATTCCAAATGTTGGAAGTCATGAGCATCGATGCCATACCTGGAGCCAGGAGCTGCGTGGCGAAGTCTGCCACTTCCAAGTACCAGAAGTATTTTGTGCGAGAGTCTGGCGAGCACACATCGGTGATGATGGCGAGAATGACTGCTGTCACAACGCGACCGCCACCACCCATTAGCTGGAAGAGACCGGTAGCTATGTAGGATGGAGTCGGAAAGATATGATGATAATAGCCTGCATACCAAAGAGCCGCGGGATTCAGTTTCTCGATCACACTGTCCAAGCAGTCCATGGCGGCTTACCTATAGTCCCGATAGAGAGATAGAAGAGCAGCTCAGCTAAGGCGTTGAGACCAAGAACCAGCCTTCGTCCATATGAATCTGCTATCATGCCAAAGGGTACTGCAACCACAAGTGCTAAGCCAGTTGTCAATTTCCCGGCCTTGTAATTGTTTAAGTGAGGGCGCCATGAGAAGGGCTGAACTAACCTACGGTGGAGGTGATCACCGCAATACTTGTATTTATAAAGATGACTTCTCCTTGAACAGCAGCGATCTTGCAGAACTCCTCTGCAACGTTACCATCCGGATTGACCATGGAGGGATCGTGTTCGATGTAGTAATCCCGGCACGCACTGGCCTCGAACAAGCGTAAGACGGGAGTACTCATCAGCGTAGCAAGCCAAGCATTCGCAAAGATAACGAGGAAACAACCAGTCAGCGCAACTCGAGCTTTGCTCGATGAGAGGTTAGGAGGTGCAACATCGTTCGCAGGCACGAGAATTGCCGCTTCAGATCCCGCAAGGAGCGGATCCGTAGCTTGGGAGCTGTTCATCGCAATACGAAAATGGGCAGGCCATTCTGAAACGAAAGCGGCAGGCAGCCTGTATCTATAAGGCTCGGTACCATCGCATCGTCGATCTAGACTAGAAATAGACGAGGACGGCACCCTGCATGTCGGTTGCGCATTTCGGTCACACAGCGCACGCTTACGCTTGGTCCGGGAACTTCGGTCAAGGCACTGGAATGATAACATATTGCTCCTTCATAAATTCACGAGTACTGGCTAGCACATTGATGATTGATGAGTCCTCAGCAATCACCCAAGTCCCTGCACTGGGAACAAACTCTGGCGCAAACGCCGTCGCCCTCAGCCTCAAAGCGCCACATAGCGCCGACGCCCTTGTTAACTTCGCCGCCAGGGAAAGTGAGCGTGGTCTTTCCGACCGTGATCTCGTACGCGTCGGGGTAGTCGTTGGCGCCGGTAGGCAGCTTTGCGATTCCGAAAGTGTCTAGAAGGGCCTTTTCCTGGAGCAGATCGTGCCTGTTGCCAGATTTCATCCTCAGTCAGCCAAGTTTATGGTGCTACCGGTTTGCATGTATACAGCCACTTCGAGGATCAACGGTGCAATACACTCACAGCTCAGCCCTGAAGTCCTCCGTCAAAACTTGATGATCTGTATGCTGGTTCTCCGAGCCAGGCACAAATTCGAACTCATAAGGCTTCATGGAGCCATCTGCAAGGACCCAGGTCGTGGGTTCGATCTTGGCCCCTTCAGGTAGACGGGCCTCGATGGGCCACGGGGTTGCCGTGCCACGGTACTCGACCATGAACTGATCGTCCGTGAGCTCATGGTGGCGGTGCAGGAGAACGAGGCCGTGGCTCTGCTGCAAGGAGTGCTTGAGGAAGACTTTGCCGCAAGCCAAAAGAGCTTTCTCGGCTTGCTTCTCTTGGAAGATCGCTGCACTTTCAGAGACGCTGAGCAGACCAGCGTAGGTCTCTGGGTGGTAGCCGTACTTCATGTTGTTACAATTGAATGGGGAGTTTGTACAAGTGTTTGGGGCTTTGAGGTTGTACAGAGACACCACTCGTTGCGGGGAGAGGCCTTGTTTAAATGCTTCGACCATGCTCTCCTTTGAACTGAGTTGGAGTTTCTCCGCATAGCTTGCTTGCTTGTTGCATACAGAACGCAACATGTGCTTCGGAGGCGACCTATCGATCGCATACCGCGGTCGAAGGATGCTATTCTTCATGGCCCGTCATGCAGTAGAAGATGTATTGGCGAGTGCAGACGGTTGGCGAATGTGTTGGCGCCAATGAAGTGCGGGATCTTAATCAGCCAAGATGTGCAGACTACGAGCATCGCTACACCGGTCTGTGATCGTAGCAATGACCATTGGCCTCGTGGCATGGGCTGAAGCTGTTCAGTGCCACATGCAGCCACCGTTCACGCCGGTTGCATGATTGCATAATGCAGATGCCAGTGTGACTTCTGTGGTTGCGCAGCGGGTACACTCAGTCACCAGGCGATCTCCGCCGGGACAATATTGTTCTTCAAGATCATCGAACGGGTGGGTCGTTCATTGACGAGGCTGTAGAAGGATACAGTATGACGGAGTGAGGTTAAAGCAGAACTCGCAGACAACTCCGTAGCATGAATCTAAGGCGCATGATTCGCTGGCGTGACAAAGCTCCACAATGCCTGCTCGAAGACACTCAAACACAGCGAATACATGTAGTGTCGCACGTGCGGACGGTCGACTTCTTCGTTGGAGACATGCGATGATGTCCATCCGGCCTCTCAACTCTGGTCTAGATCGCTCATGGTTTTTGTGGCAACACGTCTTACCTCTGATGTCGAGCATGCGTCTCACTTCCAACGCTGAAAGGTCAAGAGTATTGGACGGCAGGTGCGAAAGCAGAGCTAGAACGACGTAATGAGCTGGCCTTCCAGCATGGTTATCTCCTCGCATATGCATGTCGCATGTGTGACAGCAGGCTTTTCAGCATAGCTATCTCTTCACATGTGCATGTGCTGATATGCATGTAAGCATTGCTGTTTCTTCACACATGCATGTATATGTATTGCCATGCAGGGTAGCACATCACAGCCCTAAGTTGTCAGTCTTGAGACTTGCTACAAACCTTCCGGTGTGCCTCGCTAGTATTGTAGCATGAGTTTGTTGATTATGTGTCGCGACATCTGTCAGGTAGGTTTCATAAGCTAAAGACAGACCAGTTCCTGGCATACACATCTGGATTCTGTCCTTTGCAGGATGGGACTCTTTGAAACTATCACAATGACGAGCGCAGCAGACGAAGTACCGCCTCAGAGATTGTCGACTGACCAATCGGCCTCGCTATCCTACATTTATTGGGACGAACGCCAACCACGGAGCTCGGCACCCTTCCAAATGTACTCGACCCCCGCAGATGCATCGATGCCACGCGGGAAAAGCAATATCACCTTCAGCGCCAGGGAATCACACATGATTGTGAATGTGAGAGGCAGAGAGCAAGAATTCCATACGGATACACATGGTTTTTCATTTGTCAAGTGTGAGCCTTGCAAAGTCCTGCACTGGAATGATGAAAAAACTGTCAATCAGGCTTACTATCCCTGGGTCATCGACCTTATCCGCAACAATATCTCGGGCGCTGACAGCATCTACGTCTTCCAAAACCGGGTATGTGCATCCGGAGGGGTTCTATCATTTATCCGCTCGGGACCTGATGCTTGATAACCAGTTCCGTCGAAGGCTCCCGCATAATGCAACTGAGGCTGGAGCAAAGCTCAAAGACCCTCGGACAGCAGCTATTGACTTCTGAGAGCCTGCAACAAGTGTTCACGTAGGTGAGTTGCCCTCACATCCGCTTCCATTCGACCGAACAGCTAAGCCAGGCAGACCTTGGTCCCCGGGAAGTGGAGCAGATACTCGCCAGGCTTGCAGAAAACAATACTGCATGTTCGTTGCAGGGCAGCGGAAACACCGCGCCATATGATCGAATCAGAGTCATCAAGTAGGTTTACCAATTGTGATACGAGAAGCTAAACACAAGGATGTGTCTGACTGTGATAGCGTCTGGACGCCTCTATTCTATCCCGCAGAGGACTGGCCGCTTGCTCTGTGTGACGGCTCAACCGTTACGAACGAGGACTTCATCACCATACGGAAGATCAGGCATGATTCAGAAGGAGACGGTTTGTGTCCGCTGTATCGCCGCCACTGCAAATGGTACTACCTGGAAGCTCAGGCTCTGGACGAGGCTCTATTGCTCAAGAATTACGATTCCTCGAGCAGTGTGAAAGCGAAATGTATCTCACCCTGCGTTGCAAGAATGTAGCCAATCGAGTACTGACCATTGTGGGTGCAAGTCGCGCCTCACACCGCTTTCAGACCAAACAACCTTCGCCCAGAAGCACCTCCGAGGATCAGTGTCGAAGCACGAGCTCTGATTTTGACAAGAGCTGACATGGCAGTCTATCCTGACCCAATTTTGGAGCACTAGGCTTGACGAGTAGGGGCGCCAATGGCTTGTATCAAGGTCAACACATGCCAAACCAAGCGTGGAGAACTAAATGCAAAGCCAACCTTGTACAATCGCGGTGCCTGAGCTTGTCTGGTTATGATCTACGCCAGCCAAATAGAAGTCTTGTACCCATAGCATCCAGACATCAATGCATTAGAGTACCAGCTACAACAACAGGCGAGATGAGAAATCTCAGATTGGACGCTCAGTTTGTCCCCGCTCTACCCAGCGCATTGAGTTTAGCATGACGACCGTAATAGATACTCGTGTTCCGAGTATTCGGTCCTCTTCAAGAACTTCTTACCACGGTCATAGCTCGTGTCCACCAACTCTACACATCAGCTTTGGAGTTACCATATGAGTGAATCTATATATAGTCAGCGAGTGGCTTCCACAATATATCCCGCGTTCTAGAACAGAATTGGTGTAATTTGAACTTACGGTCTGGTCTGCGCATCCCGCAGGCGTACCGTAAAGATAAGCGCCCAAGTTGATCCACAAGCTCTGGTTCTCACACACATACCACGCTGCCACGTTTTGTCTCTGGACGCCTGCAGCACTCCACGTAAGAGTATCACCTTGACATGCAAATGTGCCGAACGTGTTCTTGCTGCTCGTGAATGTGACGGGTAAATATGTTGCCGCCGCGCTGGGAGCCTGGCCAACGCTGGCGTAGAGCTTGGTGCCTTTGGTATCGATCAGCTCGACCAATTGTCCGTCCACGATTTGGTACTGGCCGGCTGTTGTAGCATCTGAGAGGATGGCACGGCCTGGAGAGGCATTAAGGGGCGAGGTCTGCAGATACTTGTGGAAATTCGGGGCTGCGACGGCACGGATCCAGGCGTAACCACTCTGCAAGGTCGAACCGGCTCCAGTGCCAGAGGTGGCGCCGCCCGTAGTTGTGGTCCGAGAAGGCGAGGATATTGTCTTGGTTGGAGTGCTAGTGGTGATGGTAATTGTCGTTGTGCATGCCGAGGCTTTAGAGCTGGATGATAGAGTCGAGGAAGTGGTCGTGCGGAGAGTTGTGGCGGTTGTGGTGACAGCAGCTCCAGGTTGGCATTGCGAGTAGTACTCATTCAAGAATACACATGTGTTACCCGATGTGCAGGTCTTTGCGCCAGTCCAGCTAAAACCGCCGCCTATCGATGTCAGACTCCGAAGGCCGTCACACTGGAGATTCTTTGGGCTATGGAAACTCACACTGTGCCCAAACAGGCTGCTGGGCAAGAGCGACGGGCAGAAAAGCAAGACTGAAAAGGCCCCAAGAACAATGCATGATGCTCAAAATATGGCTGATGGCACAGAGACGTGGAGTCAAACAGGCGGATCAATCAACAGGCCTTATGGAACAGACACGGAGCCCATCGATTAGACACGGCATGATTGCCAGTACGGACCGAACCACCGGAAGTGCCTAAGATGCCCACACCTTATGTATATTGCTTGCATCTGCTGTGCATGATCTTACACCAAGGCTTGTCATGGTAAAAAGTATCTTGATCCAACGAAGCTTAACTAGGGCCAACGGTGATGTGCCTACCAATAGATGCTTATTGCCGCGACTTGTCAAATCGGACCAGTGTCAGTAAATCTGGGGACAATAAATCTGCACCAGAGCTCAGAGTCTAAGAGTAGTGTACGGCGTCCTTTGAAGTAAATTGTTTGGGGGCATAAGAGCGGAGGACACACTTCCGTGTCACAGTGGTGTCGTTGCAACATGGGACGAGATCTGAGAAGAATTCTATTCACTGCGTACCGTCGGCGTAGGTTGCAAAGAACCATTGCTCATGCTGCCTGAGGCTTTGAATCTCTTGGACCGCAATAATGAACGTATTTGATGCATGGTAGCCACCCTGTCCGTGTGATCAGCAAACACTCAGACCCAACAAAGCTTGTGGGCTGCCTTGCGGGAGCACAGAGGCCGTCCAGATCCGAGTATATGCATAATTGACCACGGTATCTTCGCATGGGTGCTCATCACTGATGCTTTGGTAAGATAGCCCCTAGATGTCATTGCTGTACGTGCGATCAAGGCCTCGGTCGAAAATCAGGAGTGACCGAGAGTTCATGTAACCCTTACCCTACGGCAGACAGATGGCGCCGGCGATTTTCTCTCCGGACCATTTCCACTCCCATCTTTCGCTCCGTCCCTCGAACATGGCGGTCTCCTTCATGCTGGCAAATATGGCAAGAGGGAAATATAGGCTATATAATTTGTTGCCATTCCCTATGCGAGCCTTAGTGTCATATGCGGAGAAATGGATCACCACATCTGGTACCTGCAGCAATTTACGCCTTTCTCCACCTTCTGCACTCTCTCCCTGTCCTAATCTGGCGCACAGAATACGAACTCCGCGCCAGTTTGAGTATAGCTCGATCAAACACAGGGTCGGTGAACAAACTCCGTTCTGCGTACATCGGCCAAGGTAGGTCACCAATACAAGACTCGACAACGGCACAATAATTTTCCATACCGTGAACAAGATATCATGACCGAAGCCATATAGTTCACGATGTGTGCGCTCCTCACTCATTCATTTCTGCAATCGCTACGGCATCATGTTCCTGAACATCGCAGTCACGGCCTTGTTGGCTGGCAGTGCGTTGGCAGCCCCTAGCAAACCACCAAAAGGCTTCGTGACAACTTCAGGCACAAAGTTCAAACTGGACGGGAAAGACTTCTACTTCGCTGGTAGTAATGCTTATGTGAGCGCGATATGTGGCCCACCAGAGATATCCATGTGCTAACTGATGCGGCAGTACTTCCCGTTCAACAACGTAGGTCACCAGTCACCACCATCTTTTCATATGATCGTCATTGACTCGGAACACAGAACCAACCAGATGTTGAGCTAGGTTTGACCGCTGCGAAGAAAGCTGGCTTGAACGTTTTCCGTACCTGGGGCTTCAACGACAAGAATGTCACATACGTCCCAGAAGGACTTCCACAGTACGGCGGGGAAGGTGCTGGTGGCACTGAAGTCATCTTTCAACGCTGGGCGAACGGCAAGTCGACGATTGATGTGTCTGCCTTTGACAAAGTTGTCAACGCCGCAACCAAGACCGGAATCAAATTGGTAGTGGCCCTCACGAACAACTGGGCCGATTATGGAGGCATGGACGTTTACACTGTCAACCTTGGTGGAAAATACCACGATGATGTCGGTTCTAGCTGGCTCCCTAATTGTTGGTATATGCTGACCTGAGCATAGTTTTACCGCCTGCCAGAGATCAAGAAGGCTTTCAAGCGATACGTTAAGGCCATTGTGACCAGGTACAAGGACAACCCTACCATCTTCGCTTGGGAGCTCGCCAACGAAGCCCGCTGTGGCGCAGACGGCGTACGCAACCTTCCTCGATCCGAGAAATGCACTCCAGAGTTGATCACCGCTTGGTACGATGAGATGAGCACCTACATCAAGAGCTTGGACAAGAATCACCTTGTCACGACTGGCAGCGAGGGTGGCTTCAACATCGAGTCAGATGACTGGGCATACAACGGTGCGGACGGTAGTGATTTCGACGCTGAACTCAAACTGAAGAACATCGACTTTGGCACCTTCCACTCCTACCCAGACTGGTGGTCCAAAACTGTTGATTGGACCGTGCAGTGGATCAAAGACCATGGAAAGTCAATGCGGGCAATTAAAAAGCCTGTTGTTCACGAGGAATATGGTAAGTCGTTGCGTACGTTGCCATCAGACTTATGCTAACAGGGCAAAGGTTGGCTTACACCTGAGGCTCGTCTCCAATATCTCAACCGTACCGAGACGGCGACGAGAGTTGAAGTCTTGTCACTGTGGCAGAAAACGTCTTTGCAAGAGAAGATCTCGGACATGTACTGGCAATACGGCTTTTCGAACTACTCCTACGGAAGAAACCACGACGATGGCTTCACCATATACTTGGATGAGTATGTGTTGTGCAAATTTATCACAGTTCGCACGCTAATGATTCTGTAGCCCCGAGGCAAAGAAGCTTATCTATGAGCACGCCGCAGCAGTAAATCGCTTGAACAAGTGAGAGTCACAGCTGCATGGACCAGTGGGCATGGGCTGAGAAGCGAAAAGACCTTTTGTGCGACATTCAGTTCAGTACTTCTGCAGTAAACTTGTATCTTGTGTTCAGCCAGGCGTCATAAGTTTCCATATCGCTGTCGATCCAGGAATTCAGAATATCGCAAAATGACGACACGATTGAATGTTGAACGATTGACTACATTTTCAAGAAAACATACAGAGATCTGACATGATTAGCAAGTGGAAGACTTGGTATGCAAGAGCCGTTCTCTTTATCATTCAATACACAAAAGTGGTGAGTTTAATCGCGTCGATCGGACCACGGGGTTAGACGGTGTTAATGCAACTGCAACCTCAACTCAGCCGCACAGAGTTTTTGTGCCTCATACATTTGATCACACTGCATCTTGTTTCAGTATCGAAGACACAGCTTGGCATAATTGTCCGTCGATCAATATGCAGTCTTTCAACTTGACGCTTCCCGATGGAGCGGCTGTCACCGGAACCAGCTCTATACCATCGCCTCAGACCAGCGAAGCATCACGCACGCCTCTAATCATCGGGATCCATGGCGGTAGTTACAACAGCGACTATTTCCACGCCGATGCTAAACACACAGCCGCGATTCCAAGTCAGCTGTACGGCGTTCCGTTTGTCGCCTTCGACCGACCATACTATGGAGGAACTCGTCCACCTCAGCCCGTGCCCAGCGCTGCGGACTATCCCAAAGAGACTGGCACCTACATCCATCGCTACATACTGCCAGCTCTCTGGAGCGAGTATGGTACTGGCTCCTCGGGTATCGTCCTGCTCTGCCATAGCCTTGGTTCTCAGCAAGGCATAATCGCGGCAGCGTTGCATGCGGGAGAGAAAGACCCAGCTTATCCTCTACTGGGACTCATTGCTTCTGGATTCGGACATCGCCCCACGCCTATATTCAGCGGACATCCCCCCATGGAGGCGAACCATGGACCTGATCACTTCCTACATGCCGTAGCCATGAAAGACAAATCCATGTTCCGCCCGGGTACCGTGGATGCAGAGATACTCAAGCAGAGCGAGCGGCTCAATCATCCGATCCCAGTTCATGAAGCGAACAGTGGTCTCACGGTCTGGATGCCTAGGTGGAGAGATGAATGGGCAGTGCATGTGAAAGTACCGGTAATGTTCGCATGGGCGGAGCTGGACTTCTTCTTCGAAGGCACAAAGGAGCACTTGCAAGAATGTGTTGAGGCATTCCGCAATAGCCCGCGCGTTGATGGAAGCTGGGTGCAAGGCGCACCTCATTGCATGGAACTCAGCCTTTGGTCACAAGGCTGGTATGCGCGATGCTTTGGTTTTGCAATGGAGTGTGCTGTCGCTTCTTCAAGGAAGAGTGCTTCGTGAGAGGATACCGGCTACGCAGATGTACGCGAGATTATTTATATACTCGTTCTGGATTCCGGCAACAGTACATTCTAAAATTCGTTCTAGAGTGGCTGGATTAGAGGTGAACATGACTGTTTTCGCAATTAAGCTATCCTGAATGCAAAGCGAAAAGGTAACTTGTATGCTGGTCTAGCCGCATCACAGCATTGGTACTCTCTATCGTATACACTATTTCACAGCACAGTGTTCCTATGCGCTTGAAGCCACAGGACACTTGTGTATCTGAAGACCATTACCGCGCTAATCTAACTATCGAAGCTATCCGAGAGTCGCCTGTCGTTGGCAACGGGCATCCGGGCGGAGCCACCTGCACCCCTGCCGGTCT
Organism: Cladosporium sp. BSL10; assembly: GCA_001553865.1. NCBI lineage: Eukaryota > Fungi > Ascomycota > Dothideomycetes > Cladosporiales > Cladosporiaceae > Cladosporium > Cladosporium sp. BSL10. The sequence continues at coordinate 15,659 of LJJI01000204.1, forward strand.
CGAGCGCAGAATCCTCGAATACAGCATGCGGTACATCTCTGTGTCGCATGAGTGAGGATTGATTCGAATCATCAGAACCTTTTTGGAGCTCGAAGTCTTCGGACATGCCACCCCTAGGAGTGATTGCCCAGGTCAGGTCTATAATCTCAGCTTGCTGCACATATTCGCTCGGGCAGTCAGGATCGGGCATCCAGTAAGCCTCTCGGCTGATGGTGAGCAATCTGCCAATTTTCCACTCGTAGATCTGTAGGCCCCAGTACCAAAGCACTCCCCATAAAGGCGCAGTAAGCCCTATAATAGGCACAAGGAAGTATGGTACCTTCGTGAATTTTTCGCTGTACGGTGATCCCTCAGAAGGTGGCACAAATGCGGCGATCAGAATGAATGCTGTAAAGATAGCATAGAGTATGACATGCGCTGGCGACATCCAAGGACGGTAGCGACGACGATCTTGCCAATGCCATTTCGACTTGCACAGTTTGATCATGATAAGACCGACAGAGACCCAACACCCGATCAAAGTATTGACTGCATAGGAATATAGCGAGGTAAGGATCAAGTATGATTCGCGCGTATCGGCCAGGGGCGCCATAACAGCGACCAATAAGACTGAGCTGAACCAGTGCACACTGAAGGCGAGTGTTGGTGCTTTGTCGACTTCGTCCTCATGGAGCGGCCGCTTGGACATCCACTTCTGGAGCATTCCGTACGGAGTTGTGTATGAGGCAGCGATATGAAGCGATTTGGGTAGTATGCCTTCCTTGGCAATCTCTTGCTTGATGCGCACGGCAGTAAATGTCGTCACCCACAGGTTGCCGAAAATCGAGAATGCGATGAGACCGGCCATCGCCCGGGCGGCTTTCTCTTCATCATCAAAGAACAGCCGGTCGAAGAATAGCGTTGCCATGTCGACATTACTGGGCAGTCCGCCAGGGACCTTTGGCAAGATGTCACTTTTGTCCACAACAAGAAGGTATGCGATATTCAACAGCATGTAGAGCGATGCGAGTATGGCCCATCCCACCACAGTGTACTTGGGTAGAACCTTCTGAGGACTCTTGATCTCAGCGAGCATATAGAAAGGTTGTTTCCAGCCAGCCATGGCAAATGCTGCCAGCAAGACCGAGTTGGACCAAGAGGAGACATCAGACCTTGGTGATGACCAAACATGATTGGTGAAGTTATTGCGAGGTACCGCTCCGGGTCCGCCGAACGCGCCTCCAGCTTTGGCGACACCAAGTGCAAAGATCGTCAACAGTAACGCAACTTTGACGATAGCGAAGATGTTGTTGATCAGAATACCTCCTGTACGGGAAATTGTGTGCAACAGAATGATCAGTGTTAAAACACCCAGAGCAATACCGAGCACGGCGCCTCGTGGAGGGACTTCACCGGTCTTGTAGTGCCCAGAGGCTTTGACTGCTTGCAAGGCAAAAGCGATCGCATTACCACCCAAGTTGTACAGCAGGATGTACATGATGGCGAATGAGCATGTCGTCCTGATGTGGGGTAGTCTAAGGCCTGTGTTCGGATACATGAACTCGAGGAAGTTCTTCTCTCCTCCAGATCGTGGGACGCCACGAGGTTCGGTCTCACCCCGTACCGTACGTTGGGGCATGGAAAGGCCGCACTCGAGCCAGACGTAGATCCCGCATAAGGACATGATGATTACAAGTGCCCATACACAGAGAGCGCCGCCAACACAGCCAGTTCCCGCAAGGACGAGATGTGGTGTCAAGAAGATACCAGAGCCGATGGATCGATTCTGTTCGCTAGAAATGAGTAGCGGAACAGTCATAGCTGGTGGCAAGTACTTACCAGTATCAATGCGACCAACGACCATTTACCAAATTTTTTGTCGTCTCCAGGAACGCGGACCAGCCTTTGGTGTTCGTACTCGACATTTTCTGCGGACGGCTCGCGAAGAAGCGCTTCTTCATTTGCGTTCAAAGGCATGACACTCAATCTATGGCCAGATAAGCAGCAGGTTAGCACTACTATCGGACTTCTTTGGCTGAGAGGATAGAGAGGAAAGATAATGGACAAGAGCCTTGTGTATACACGCTTGCAGATGACCAGCCTTGTTGGACATGAGGTGGCAGTGCCGGTCTAAGTACACCTACAGCCATTATTGTTCGAGACTTGGTCGAATCAACCTGCAGGCGCATCTGTCACCGGTGTGTTCCTGCATCGGGCTATGGTAGCACAATACAATATCTTGGCGTTTGGGGCCGCCCGTAGAGCGCGCATGTGTCCCAAAGAGGCTTTGTATCAGCTGAGCAACTCCTGGTGGCTTTCTCGGTTAGCACTGCACTGCCGCCTCCATCAGGCGAGCGTACAGTAACACCCGGCATCAGAACCGGGAGATGAGTGTAGTGTGCATGAAGACCAGTCCGGAGAGTGTTTGTGTCTATTCGAGGAGGAAGACGCTCGCCAGGGACGGACGACGCTCAAAGGTGGTGGAATTGCGATGCCTGCCTGCCGAGGCTGCACTTTCGGGTAGGATCTCGGGTCACGGAACTGTGTGGCACACTTCATCTTATCGCCGAACTTGTTGGAACCGCTGCCAACAAGCCCGTTGAACTCATGCAGCTTGTGCAGGTAAACCTCATGCGGCTTGACAGCATCCAGATAGCGCCATGGCAGCCTCGCTGGGCTATGCTCGGATGGCTTACCCAGCCCACCGGGACAATACCGTGTGGAATGCATCAGCCGCCGCCACGTTGTCGATATTGAATTCAAGAGGCCGCCAGCTGCCTTCGCCTATGCAGTATACACAGCCCTCTGCCTGACGTATGGACTGGCTCTCCGCCCTGATATCCACTTACAGTCCGTATTTCCTACTGGCGGCTCAGGTTTCTACAGGTCATGATTGTTACTGCTCGTCGAAGGCGGGCATACCATGAGGTATGGCTTTCAATGCCGGTGACATAGTAGCGGGTCTACGTCTCGCAGTACAGCTCCACGACTACGGCTTCAACCAGGAGAACGCCGCCGACGTGCGTTACAAGAATTTCCGAAATGACATCTTCAACTTCCGCATCCTATTGGAGAGGTTGGAACAAGCGTTGCAGAATGCCCAGCAGCGTTATGATGGGAGTCCACATCCCATGAGAATCCAGGCATACAATCCCTTATCCACCGATCTCGAAGATGAGCGGAAGACAATTGTCGGCAACTTCGTGGAGACGCTGAACGCGTGCGACAGACTGCTCGAAGAGAACAAAAAGTACCGACAGAAATACAGCAATGTGGTCGAAAACCTCAAGTGGCACTTATCTCAGCAAGAGAGACGCGTGGATGACCTCCGGACGCGACTACAGTTTCACTCGGAAAAGATCCGTCTGGTCATGGACCGGCTGTCCATTAACCTACTCACCGATATCGATGCCAAAGTTGACGATATTCTTGCAATCTCCGAATTGAACCTCCAAGTGTCCAGCGAGATTTTACAGGAGCTCGTTAGATTTCGCTCAGCCCTCTTCGGTCACCTTTCAGGCCACCACGTACCTCTTTCACGCGAAGCCGAGACCTCCCATCGAGTAAGCGACATGATCTCGCTGAAATTTCAAGAGCATCTTTTCATCGACGCCCCGACAAGCATGGGTCGTGGTCTGCCTTTAAAACAGGGCTTTGACGCATTGTTCTCAAGCTTCCAGCATAGTATCAGCAGCGTCGACTGCACGCCGGAATCATATCTCTCATTTTTGAAAACACGGTGGTTGCTACAGTGCTTATGCGAAAGCGAAGAGTACCATGCAGCACGCCCAGGGTTCTACTACAAGCGAGCCATCAATCAGATATCCCAAGCAGTCAAAGTCAGGATGCAGCAACCAGGCGTGCTTATTTCCTACGAAGAAAGCATGCTGATCGAATTGCCTGAGACACACTTCCGCGTCTGGCCGCTTTCAGATCCGGTGCCCACCGCCTTACAGAGCGATCCGCATCCTCTTATGATTCGCGCAAACGAAGAAGAAGTCATGCGCATGATATTGGATCCTGACGAGCTTCGTGGCTCGGATACTGTGACAATCTTCAAGAGTTCGGAAGAGCATTTTCGAATCATCCAGGAAACCAGAGTTGCATCAAGACCAGAAGAAAAGATCTTGATACCACAGCCAATATACACTCGCGAAGACAAACTCATACCTCGGTATGCGCTGCCGATGATCGACGAGCCTGACTTCGAGGTTGCGATCTTCTCGCGCAACGAAGAAACTCTTTATAGATTTGGTACATCCGAAATGCTTTTCCGCTTTCAGTCCGCTTTGACGGGATACGAGGTGTCGCACGATCAACAGGCAATTCGCTGTCAGTTCAGCGACGATGTCAGCTACCTCGATTGTAAAGGACGTGTTCAACTCTGGCAGGAGCCGATCGTGCTCGGCGGTCTTAACGGAGCTCGGCGGCCGTCTAATACGCCCAGCTCTTTCTCCGATGGGAAGACACAGTCTCGGTTTGACAGTCTTGCTGCTACGGCAGTCACATCGAACACCATCCGATGGACCACGGGAGGGTGGGAGGCAGAGAGTATTAAGCTGCCAGCTATCGTCATCTTCACCGAATTGACGGACGCAAAAGAAAGAAAGCAGTTTGCCATATTATTTATGGAACTAGAGAGCGGTGTCCATGTCGATCCGAAAGAGTGCGGCTGCTGTCGAGCCTACGACACCTGTTCGAAACTCGTGCTTATGAACGGAAAAAAAGGCATGACTGTACGAGCGCTTTTCTCTGACGTCGAGCACACCGGTCACTCTGGATTCGACTTGTTCCCTTTCCGTACACCTCGTCATCCAGACTTCCGCAAGCTAAAGACGTTGCGTACCGACTATCTCGTACTCAAGTTTGGACGTCTTGAGGAAAAGCGACGCTTTGACAAAGAACTTGACTATCGCTTTCGAGTGCGCGACAAGCAAACACAAAACCAACATGACTTCACCAAGCGCATGCAAAAGTTGGAGACTCAACGCCCACTACGACAGCCTGATACTGTTCCAATGCGCGCGCATGGACGGACTTTTTCCGAAGCCTCATCGGCGCTTTCGGTTCCTCCTCAACTGGATCTTCCCGAGAGCGGGCCAAGACTAGACAGCAGTTTTGTGGACGACATCAATTTTGACAAAAGCTTTGAAGCAAGCAGCTCGGATGCTGTCAGCCCGAAAAGCAACTCGAGGAGAGACAGCCCAATGTCTAGTGCTGGATTCAGTGCGACATGGCCGAGTGATGCGGCTCCAGTGGCCTCACAAACATCACCTATACCTCCAGTGACTCGTAACGACGACCAACATAATTCCGGAGCGTCACTTCAGGCTAATGCTGGTGCTGCTGTTCGATCGCAACAGCGTGAAGATCGTTCACATAGACCCAGTGCGGCCTCAGCTGATACCGTTCGCCGCAGCTTGCAGCCAGACATTCCTACAACACGTGCCCAGACTGGGAAGCGGCAAGGCTTGTGGCGAACATTCAAGTTTTGAGTGATCCTGGAGCGACTTCGCTGCCGCGAGCCTAAGTACAACTTCGCGGCGTTACGGCAATTATTGGATTGATTTGCTTGTATGTGTACCTTGCGGAAGTTTAGTCAAGCACCAGTGGTACAGTTGCGAGATCAATTATAATGTACATGGCTACAAATGAGGGATATACACGCATGTCACTGGCAATTGCTTTCATGCTGGCAAACTTCAGATACAAGATCTATCACGAGGTCGTCTTCTCTCTGTCGCAGATGCTGAGCCACGTCGCTGTCGGTAGAGACGGATTCGACGCTTTCGATATCCAATGCCCCGCCCCTGTTACCCAAAGCGTCGATAATTCTAGGGCTGGTTCAAGGGTTACGATGATCATTGGTTGCAAGCACTTGGAGATCTTGCGTTTCGCCGTTTGGTGGAGAGATGACGGCGGACCTCCGCCAGATTGTCCGACTATTTTACCCCGGCTGCTCGTCAAGATCATCCATCCCTCCACAGTCCCGAGCATCTCTTGGATTCATGTTGAAGAACTCGTCATGCATACGGTATACCAGTACGTTTGTGGACAACATTTCCCGACGACATCAAATGCTGTCGTTCAAAGGTGATCAAAAGCATGGCCTCTTGGCGACGTGTGTAACCGGAGGAGCCGTATAAAAGGAGGTATAGCAAACTGTGCGGCCAAAGAATCGTACTGTCAATCGTCTTTCGTGAGATTGTAATTATGTTGTCTCTATTGACCGGCTTATCAGCTGCAGTCGCATGTCTTGCCGCTCCAACAACAGAATGGACGGCTATCGACACCGATGTCGAACGGCTTTCAGAGACTGCATCTCCGCTCAACAAACAGCTCATGAGCCTGTCGATAGAGTAAGTCGAACCCACATTGTCTGCCTCGATGTCAGCTGATAGCCTCAAGATTTGACACCGCCGTCGCATATTTCGGCGATGTGGGAAGGCCCAACCCTTTCTCGAAACAATTGCTCCAAAACGTCGCGGATCGCGCTGGAGTTCCTGCTGTCCTACGAATCGGTGGCAACACACAAGACAGAGCAAGCTTTTGTGCCGACTGCAACCAGACCATGTCGACCGTGGCCAACACAGATCCGAATGACCCCAAACAATCGGAAGCTCTTTACGTCGAATACAACAAGGACTTGTTCGAAGTGCTGACGAACAATGTGCCTGGAGGGAGCCCCATCATTTTTGGGCTCAATTTCCGCAATGGTAAGTTGCTGAGATCATGATGCAGGTCCTCATGGCGCTGACCCGTCGGCCAAAAGGCAGTCTCGATCTTGCGCGGACTGAGATCGAAGCAAGCTTCAAGTACATGAACCAATCCTTGGTGATGGCATATGAGTTGGGCAATGAGCCTAACTTCTATGTTCCAACATTCCGACCAGCCGGATGGAATGCCTCGGACTATGGAAACGAGATGGAATCATGGATACCGAGCCTTCGGAACACCTCGACGGAAGATTCCGAATGGATGTTCGGTGCTTTCGCCGGTCCACCAAACCTTTTTGAGGACGGCCTCACGATCGCCAATTTCGTGGAACTTGGGGTTCCTCAGAAGATCCCAGGTGTGAAATACTTCTCGACTCATGGATACCCCTACGACATCTGCTCAAGTAAGTGCAAATGGTTCTATCACCGAAGGACCTCTGGTCTTGGCTGACATCGATCATAGATGAGACTGCTGCTTTGGTCAACCTGACCAATTTCCTTGATCATGGGAAAACCGTGGAACTAATCGGTTATTACGCCAATGAGTCTGCTGCTACCAAATCAGTCGACGGAAGTCTGCACATGGGCGAGACTGGCACGGTGGCATGTCATGGCAAGGAGGGTGTGTCCAACACTCTTGGGGCAGCGCTTTGGGAGCTCGACTACGCACTCACAGGTGCCGCGGAAGGCTTCGATCGATTCATGTTCCACAACGGTCAAGGCGATTACTACTACTCCATGTGGGAGCCTGTGGGCACGGAGCTTCATCCGGGCGCACACATTTATCCCACGTAAGTTCACGAATCAATCTCGCAATTTGGGGACGGTGAAACTTACTGCTTCTACTAGGTATTACGCAATGCTGTTCGTAGCGGATCTCGTCGGAGACCTTGCGGATCCTGCTATAGCGCGCATTACGGATCTCGACACTGACTCGCTTGTCCACTTTGCTATCTTTGATTGCGGGCGCCTGGTCAAGCTTGTGCTACTCAATCTGGAGTTCTTCGATGGAACGTCGCCTCGTCCTTCCCAACATTTGGATCTGGGAAAATCTTTAGGAAAGAATCTTCAAGTGAGACGATTGACAGGAGCAGTCTCCGCATCACAGACTTCTGTCGAATGGGCAGGACAGAGTGTTGCTGAGGATGGAACCATCGCAGGCGGACTGAACGTTGAAAACGTGCAAGACGGGTTTGTTTCTCTGTTTGCTTCGGAGGCAGTCATTGTGGAAATCTGTTAGGGCGGTACGGTTGGCATCAGATTCTCACATAAGTAGAGCAGGCACGAAAATTCAACATTAGCTGTCAAATGAGGCGTTGGTGAGATAGCCGGTTCACGTAACCATTTCTGTAGCTCCTGTCATCATCATTTCTCCACGAGGATGAGTCGCTCGTTTCCTTCATTCAGGTTCCGATATATAACAATTAATCAAACAAGGAGCCCTGCACTTGACAAGTGAAACTTCATAAATGTGTTCCCTACACAGCGAGGGATCGTGTAAGTTACACAAAAAGGTGAACAAAAGGCAAAAGATATAGCCCTAACCAAGGTTCGAACTTGGGACCTTACCCGGGTAAGAGGATTCATATCTTGCTAATTAAAGCTAGATGTGAAGGGTACGTGATAACCGCTACACTATCAGGGCTCACCAATAAGATGTCGAGTTTGTCAATGTTACAACCATAAGCGCTTGTTCCAAGCTGCCAATGTTACAATCGATCATGAAAAACTCGAACCATTGATAGCCGTTTGTTATCATTTGGACTATTCAACAGATATTTTCCAGCCGCTTGCATGCTTATCATGCTTGGTCATATAGCAAGCTCGGCAATGGGCTAGTTCCGACAGGGTGCTAGCGGAAGGTGCACCGTCGGACGAAACCGCTGATGATATTGCCTGAAGACATCGATCTCGAACGGACATATTGACAGAACAAGCCATTGCGATAGTACACTTGCAGCAGAATTCTGCGAGGTCATTGATATGCTGTCCGTTGGTGTTCTAAGCATGGAGCATGACGGCTGAGAGCTCCAACGAATTGCATCCTGACCAGGGGTGGTCTGGGTGCGAAAAGAGTGATGAGCTGTTGTACATGCAGACAACTAAGCAAAAAGCCCATTTTTCAGGCGACAGAAGGTGCTGGAATGGCATAATATGAAACACGCGGCCACGGTTCTGAAGGGTACTTCGGCTGGGGTGCGTATAAGAGCTTCTGGGTCAAGCTTGACCTGCATTGCCAAGTCGATCTAGATTGAGCTACGCAAGGACGATCACAGAACAAGTATGCGACGTCGATCATCGTGATGCTGCAAATGACAGAGTCAGGAGGATCAAAGTCGTACGAGTTCCCTACACAAAGCGATCGACAGAGACACCTTATGCTATGGAGTCGGCGGAGACGAACGGGAGCCCCGAGAGACAATCAAATGACCCGATATAAGGATTACGTGTCCGTCAGGTTGGACGAATGAGAAGCTCTTCAACTGAAGTACTGACGAATGCCGGCGCACGTTCTCCAAGGCCCTCATCAATTATCATAGAACGTATGGTGTCGAGTGAAAAGTTTGCCATGACTCCATTGAACATATTCGCTCGCTGTAGATGACATAATGGCAGGGATTTCACTGTCGACGGTCATCAACTTCATATTACAAACGAATTACCACAACAACAAGCGGTGCTTGCCTCGTACCAGATAGCTTCGACAAGTCGCAAGCGGCGTAGAGCCTAGGGTTGGTAGGTTCTGAGCTGACAACGGCTCCTCACAAACCACAGGCTGTTACCCGAGACCGAGACAGTCACTGTAGCATGTCTACAGTTTCTGATCGGCACAAGCACTACCTGCATGTCGTCTGGGAAGATATCAGGCCACGACCAAGCAAGCAGGCCGCAGGCGTCAAGGAGAAATCACAAGCCGTACCGTGCTGAGCTCTCAGTCTCGACGAATGATTGCCATTAGCCAGCGGCCTCGAGACATCCTTTCGTCGACTTCTCTGAAGTCTCTCTGCAAGTCAGACTGCACAACGCCACCTCCAAGCAGAGGCGGCGGAGCGAAGCAACACACCAATAACAGCATTGGTGATATGCCAATTGGCTGCCGCACGCTCACGCGATAGCTCGTCTTTCCAGTCGAGCGAGCGATTTGTCGTCGTAAGCAATGCTCTATGCGCTTGCAAGGGCTCATCTTGTATGCACGGTAGCCTCTCCTTTGAGCTCGCGGACTTCAAGATGAGGGGCCAGTCAAGCAGACATAAATACCGAGCCTTGGTCCTCTCTAGCTCTTGCGAAACTCCTATACTCAAGCCAACATCCCCAAAACGAGAATTCTTATAAGCAACTTGTCTCTTCTGGTTTCAGAGCCAGCAAAATCGCACTTCTATATCTTAACCAAATTCCCACACACCACATCAACAATGCAGCGAGCCGCTTCTTGCACCGTCGACATCGGTTGCTCCGTGTTCACCTTCATCAACAGGCCCAACACGGACTGGATCGACTACATCCGATTCGACGAAAGCGACCCAACGGGCACCGAACGCAACAAAGCCGAGACGGGCAAGGTCGGTGTCCAAGGCGGGCAGTACATACAAGCAATCTCCGGCCCCATGAGCTGTGTCAAGTGCTACAACCCGCAGAAGAAAACGACCGACATCCGCCTCTACTTTGTGATTGCTGGCGCGCTGCGCGAAGCCAAGCTCGTCGACGTAGGGTCGACATCCGATCTGAAGGGCGAGTGGGTTCTTATGCCGGAGGATGATCCCGACGATATGCTCAGCGTCACGAGCGCCAACGGTCTGGACCGCAATACGAGGTTGGTAGACCAGACGAGCTACATGTCCTCCGGGAAGACGTCTGGGAAAGGGCCGGAGCACCAGCTGCCCTACGTCGTCTATCAAGTCTTGAATGAGCCCAATGTCATCCGTTACGCCTGTGCCATGGGGACGAGTGACCAGATACGCTGGAAAAACGATAGGCTACCAGTAAGACTCTTACCAGCGAAGTAACGCTCATACTTGATGGTCGGCTGCATGGTCGGCGACGGCGACGGTGACGCACTGTCTCTGGACTGACCGAGAGAGATCCTTTTGTGAACGGCGTTCTGCGACTAATGAGACTGTCGTTATCGCTTTTGATATGTGTTTTGGTAGTTAGCTGCGAACTCGATTCGTTCGCTGAACCTTGTTTTGTGTACAACTGCGCTCTTAGCTTCACTCTATCTCTTTAGCCCGCATGCCCATAGCCTTCACTGTGACGTTCGTATTCATCTCGGACAGGCGTGAGCCCACTAATGCTGGAAGTCAATCGCCGGGAGCTCGGAGAAGTCCTGTCCTTCGTGAATGAATTGACACGCGTGGTGAGCCATTGCTTACCATCGAATCTTGTTGACAATTGCTGCTTCTGTAGAGCTAGGTGCAATTGTAGTAGCGATTGGAGCGCGCGGTCACAGTCGTTTTGCCTCTTCGTCCAGTCTGGGAAAGGTTTCGCCGGCAGCCTCCACCAGACCGTGTGCTTCTTCTATTGGTGATAGGAGCTGTTGCCGTCAATTGCCACCAATAATAGGGTTCTGACCATGCCCATCCAATTATTTACAGGGCGAACAGAGAGAATTGTGGTACAATCACTAGGCTCGAGTCTGTGTACGGTATGATGGTGTTCAATGTCTCAGGAGCAATTTGCCGATACAGGCCCCGTCATCGTCCACGGCGAGACGTCGTTTTCTGAATAGCACACTTTTCCCACTACCTCAAGTATCTATATCCGATGGCAACAGTACGCAATATCGGCATGATTGCGACATCGGTGCTGTGCAGCATGCTGGGAGGACACACTTGACACCAAGTAGATGTAGAATTCAAATGCCGAAACGACAACTCGAACTTACGTCATAGCCACGTTTCACGCAACATCGATGAACGGAAGAAGGAATTGCGTCGATACTTCAATCCTTGCAACGATCGTAAACCCGACACGTCTGTAGGAGCGGCTACATCGCGGTCGAGTGACGGATTTGAGCGGAGAAGGTATGGAAGTTGTACGCGTAGCTCATGGTGACATCGACGCATGCCTATCAACATGCCTGTAGGATGGTTGCATCTTAAGTCATCTCCCTTTCCCCTCTTCCAGAAAAGAATACACATCCAATACTCAATCTGAGAGAAAAAGAAATGTCGAAACCAACTCTCGCCGTCATCGGCACCGGCTGGGCCGGCTACACCCTCTCCCAGCAACTCTCCACGGCAAAATACGCCATCCACATCATCTCCCCCATCCGCACAATTCAATACACTCCGCTCCTCGCCAGCGCAGCATGCGGATTATTCAATTTCCGCCTCGCCGAGGAGCCGGTCCGCAGGCGCACTCGCACCGAAGTCCAATACCACAAAGCCAGCGCGCAGAAGATCGATTTCGAGCGACGCGCTATACTGTGCAAACCAGCGGTGGAAGATCTCGACAGGAGTCGGGAATTCGAGGTCAAGTATGACAAGATTGTGATAGCGCCGGGCTGTGGGATTCAGACGTTTGGGACGCCGGGGGCGGAAGAGCATGCGCTGTTCCTGCGGACGACGAATGACGCGCGGTTGATTCAGCAGAGGTTGCTGGAGATGCTGGATGCTGCTTCGCTGCCGGGTCTGAGCGATGAGCAGCAGAGGGAGATGCTCAACATTCGCGTCGTTGGCGGCGGCGCAATTGGCATTGAGGCCACGGCTGAGATTTACGATCTTTGGCATGAAGACATGCGCTTTTTGTACCCGCACCTTGACGGGAAATTGACCATCACCATCCACGATGTTGCGCCTACGATCTTGTCGACATTCGATAAATCACTGGGCGATTATGCGCTCAAATCTCTGCATCAGAAAAATGTACAGATCAAGACGAGCTCGCACATCGAGAAGGTTGAGCAGGATGCCATTTACACCAAGGAGGAAGACCGGATGGCTTACGGCATGTTGATCTGGGCGACTGGAAACGGGGTCAATCCGCTCCTTGACGACCTTGCAGTGAAGAAAGCTGGGAAGGGTCTTCCTCGGATTCTGACGGACAAGTACCTTCGCGTGTTGCGGCTTGATGGTTCAGCTATGGAGAACGCCTATGCATTGGGCGATGCTGCGGATATTGATGGCCAGTCGCTGCCCACTCTTGCGGAGGTCGCATTACAAAAAGGAGAATATTTGTCCCGCGAACTGAACAATGGAGATCAGCCGACTAAGCCATTCGAGTACAAGCAGAGGGCTCTGATGGCCTACTTGGGTCAGCATGATGGCATTGTTGGAGGCCGATCTGAGTGGACTGGGGAAAGCGCTTGGCTGGCATGGCGGTCGGGAAGCCTTGCCTGGACGAGAAGCTGGCGGAGGAAGATTATGATTTCTTTGAGCTGGGTGTTTGTTTGGTTCGGTGGAAGAGATATCGCTCGAAAGTAGATGGTGAGACCTCCATGCTGCAAGGCTACGATGACTTTCGGGACGATGAATTAGGATTAGTTGTAAGGAACTCGCATGTCTTCACGGGCCCTCCTATGGTGATTACTTAGCCGATGCCTGTATTCCGCGGTATTATAGAGGGAGCCTAGAATTTATGCGAAGGCTGATGCGCATTACTCGCAGATGATTCGATTTGCGTGTGCATATAGTATCACTAAATCAGTGTTATGATTGCCACTTAAGACAACAACATCAACAGAATACTGCACACTGGCCATGCAAGAGATTGTGCAATCAGCTAGGCTCGAGATCTATTTGAGAAGCAACAGGCGATCGCAATCTTACGCCAATAGAGCATGTAAGTCTAGACACGCGCGGCTAGACTGCGGTAAGCTGATGGCTGGGATCGAAGCGACATGTCCAGACATCATGATGGATCTCGATGCGAAGAACAGGTAGTGTTCCAAGGGACATCAGCAGTCGAGAGCATTGCCTCAGTAGGCGCCGTGCTGTCCAGACTCTGAAGGAAGATCCCAGCCAAGATGCTTCACAGTGAGACGGGCATGAAATGCGGAGAAGAGTGAGACCTGCCTGATCTAGAGACGCTGTTCTTTGGTAGGTTCAGGCGAAGCGCGCACAAGTCTGGCCACCGTGACACAGCGTCAAGCTGATCTGCTCCTCGAGCTCTGCACATTCAGCCGTAGTCAAGGGAGGCATCATGCATGGACTTGTGAGTGATTCGTATAGCGTAAATGGCATGCCGCAGGAGTGTCTGTGATGGCATTGATGCGTGCAGGCGTGACCTGTCGCACGGGTGGCCGGATATCCGCCTTTACGAGCGCTTTGATGCTGTCTGAGGCTGTCTCTGCTCCCCTGACTGTTGGGATCGGGACGAGCAGACGCTTGGGCGAGGCTCTCCGCTCACACGTGGTGCCGAGGAAGTCTGGGCCACGGCGACGGGAGGATGGCATTGACTGGTATTGGCCGGTGTTGAAGGTGTTGTTTGCGCGGTCTGTCTGTCGCGTGAACGACTGAGGAGGTGCCCAAAGGCGGCGGCGATTCATGGAGTAGTATCGCGCGGGGACATGAGATCGTATTGTACCCACCAAGTATCTCGTTATATGATGTGGCGGGTGTCGACCCCAGAGCGCGGTCAGAGGCATTATTGTCGCATAGCATCGCGTGGTGACCGGGACTAGCTCTCTGTTCCTGAATTGTGTGAGAGTGCTAGGCAAGACTAGGCAGTACTGGGCAAGACTAGACAGCGCTAGCGCAGCCATCTCATTTCGCTTCACGCGCCGGCCCCACTGCTGATCGAAAGTCTACTCGCTGGCAACGGTCTGGTCGCTCAACCCCTGCTCGAAAATCAATCAAACCATCAAAGCCGCCTCTTCTGCCCTTTCTATCTCTCACGCTCTTTTCGACAACACCAGCCCACTCGCTATCCGCTCGCTCCAGCTCGCCTTTGTGCGCCCACGTTCTTTGACAAGCCTTGCATTCCTCACGACGCTCGACAGCATTCCAGTCGGCCCGCAACAACTTCAGTCCACCTGACAGTGTAAGTCGAGAACGCCTTCACCGTAGATCTTTTGAGCAAACAATCCACCTGGCACTGTCTGCTAAAAGACGCACGCCCACAACATTCATTATTGCCCGCAATCTGCGATTACCCACTTCCTCCGATCGAATACATCAATATCAAAACACGACCAAATTCTGACTCCGCTGGCGGCAGTACCCGATCCATAAAAAACAATCAACATGAAGGCCGGACTCATCAGCATCGCCGCTCTGTCGGCCGTCGTCGCCGCTCAACCCCAGCATGGCGCTCACCGTCACCGTCACGCCAAGAAGGACGCCCCCGTCGCCTACGTGACTGAGGTTGCCACCGTCACCGCTCCCACCAAGATGGTCTGGGTCGACCAGTACGGCAACACCATCTCCGCTGACTGGCCTGGTGCCACCGCGGCTCCCGCCTACGACAACAAGCCCCAGGAGCAGGCTCCTCCTGCTCCCGCTGCGTATGAGGCTCCCTCCTCTTACGAGGCCCCGGCTCCCGCTCCCTCCTCCAGCAAGACCGAGCAGCAGCAGGCTGCCCCGTCCTCCTCCTCTGCCCCCGGCGGCAGCTCCGAGGGCTCCACCTACGGTATCACTTACTCTCCTTACAACTCTGACCAGTCTTGCAAGACCTCGGACCAGATCAGCAAGGATCTCGCTGCTCTTGATGGCTACGGCATGATCCGCATGTACGGCACCGACTGCGACCAGGCTGGTCCCATCATTGGCGCTGCCAAGAGCAAGGGCTGGAAGGTCTTCGCTGGTCTCTTCAACATCCAGGATGTGGAGAGCCAGGTCGCCCAGCTCAAGACCGCCGTCCAGAACAACGCCGGTGGCGACTGGAGCATCATCGACACCGTCTCTGTTGGTAACGAGGGTGTTAACAACGGCCAGTACAGCGTCTCCGACGTCAAGGCTGCCGTTGACGCCACCAAGGCCTGCCTCCCCAGCGAGTACAAGGGTGACGTTGTCACTGTTGACACTTTCATTGCCGTCATCAACAACCCCGAGCTCTGCTCCGTCGGCGACTACACCGCGGTCAACTGCCACGCTTTCTTCGACGGTGGTGTCACTGCTGAGAAGTCTGGTCAGTGGGTTCTCGAGCAGGCCCAGCGTGTCTCCCAGGCTTGCGGCAACCCTGACCGCAAGGTCGTCATCACCGAGGCTGGCTGGCCTTCTGCCGGTTCCACCAACGGCAAGGCTGTCCCTAGCAAGGAGAACCAGGCTGCCGCTGTCAAGGACCTCAAGTCTGCCTTCACCAGCAACCTGATCCTCTTCACCGCCTACAACGACTACTGGAAGCAGAACTCTGCCGCCACCTTCGGTGTCGAGCAGTACTGGGGCATCTACGGCGACTGCCCTTCCTCCAAGTAGATTCAGCGCCACTGAGCTACAACATGTACAGCTGACATCTACCCGAGACGTGACACTCTCGGTGTATCTTGGACTACTACACACGATGCATGGGAACCCAAAAAGGCGTTTGACTCCTCCTTTTTTCTCTTCCCGCTCTCACGACGGATTTCTCTACACTTTTCTATTCGACGCCCCCCGCTTCTTTTTCTTCTTCTTCTCTTCTTCATCGGTTTCGTAGACGCGCACGTCAGTTTCAGTCTCGTGGGTGGGTATTCAGATCATGGTTTCTGTAGATACCCTTATCGGAATATGATGCTTTTTACCCTTCGAGATGCTCCCAATTTTGTTACTGTTCTCATAGTGATAATAAATGTGTTTCATGGGCATTTTTCTCCATGCTTCTGCATATGCATGAGCATGCAAGTGATTGAAGTGGTTTAATGCTGATGTTCTTGTGACGTTGATCAACCCCAGACAGCAGCTGCGATCGACAGACCCGCTTGCACCTTTCCCCAGGGTGGAGCTTCGCTTGTTCCGTGAACTCCAACGACATAATTGTCTTCCAACACGTTAATTACAAACCGCCTCAAAATCGACTGATCGAGCTCGAAGCTTCCCTATTGGAATCTCCCCGAGCCTGGCCACAGAACAAACATCTAGCAACCACCGTAACTGACCGACCCCAACCTAACCGTGGCTACCTCGACCATAATCAAACGCCTCCACCACCACTCCCACCCATTCACAACATACCTTAAAACTTTCACTTCCTCGTCCACTCTCACCAAAATGGCCTGGCGCTCTCACGGGACCTCTAACGCAACCCTCATCGACTCCCTCCGCCGCAACAACCTCATCACCACCCCGCGCGTCGCCACCGCCATGCTCTCCACCGACCGCGCACACTTCTCCCCCGCCGAACCCTACCAGGACCGACCCCAATCCATCGGCCACGCCGCCACGATCTCCGCCCCGCACATGCACGCCAACGCTGCGGAGTCTCTCCTCCCGTATCTCAAACCCGGGGCGCGAGTGCTCGATGTGGGGAGTGGCAGTGGGTATTTGACGTGTGTGCTTGCGGCGCTGGTTATGCCCGGGGGGACGGTGGTGGGCGTGGAGCATATTGAGGCATTGAGGGAGATGGGGGAGGGGAATGCGAGGAAGGGGGAGGTGAGTAGGGGGTGGGTGGAGAGTGGGAATGTGAGGTTTGTGAAAGGGGATGGAAGATTGGGGTGGAGGGAGGGGGCGCCTTGGGATGCGATTGTGAGTGTTCCCGTTCGCTTCAAAGTGTGGCATTGTATCAATCGATCTGAACTGACACTTCCAAGCATGTTGGAGCGGCGGCTGCAGGGTTTCAGCAGGAACTTGTTGATCAGTTGAAGGCGCCTGGGAGGTATGTTTTGAGTTTCTTTTCTTGATCTGTTAGATCCGTTCCCCTTGATGACATTGATGGGATAATCGAATATTCTCTAGTCCACACGAAGCAACTGCTTTGTCTATTCGATACCCGCATGCTCCAGACATGACTAATTTACTTATTTTGAAGGCTATTCATACCGGTCGAAGAAAAGTCCGACTCCAGCGGATACCTCGAGCAACACATATACGTGATCGACAAGGATGAGAACGGCAACGTGACGAAGAAGAAGGAGTATGGCGTCAAGTATGTACCACTTACTGACGCGCCAGTGGAGTAGCTTTGATCTTCGAGCAGCGTTACGATGGAAACCTGCATCAATAGATCGGGAAAAGTCTCAATAGCTCGTATACATTTATGTTCATGTCTTCACGCGAGCACATAGGGTTGGAGCACTAACCCTAAACCCGAGCGAATCAACATGTCGGGATGAACATCTTCAATATTGACTTCAAGATCGTTCATGCTGTTGGAACATGTCTATATTGTTACGGCGATATACATAAACCAAGTATGATCTGGACATTGTTACACTCATTGTGCCGCCACAAACAGAATGGTCATTCGCTTTTGGCATGAGCCCCGCAAAGTGACCATCAAGGTGAAAATCGTGAGCGACAACGACGAGCAAGTCATCACAGAAACATTACAATGCTTGCAGTGGCTCGGAAATACCTATATTCATCTCTTTACTACAATCCAGACAGAAAGCTGATCGATTGACTCCCCGAAAAGCTCGGAGAGGCCCAGACCCAAGCTGCCACGAGGTCCGCCGTGATGCTGAAACCCAATGACGAAGAATATCCACTTGCATCAACGTCACAACGGACCTCCGTCTGCCGGCAAACGGGCGATTCAAACATCCGTCCTTTTGAACAAGACGGCAAACAGGCCGAGCAAAACAACACGATGTCGACGATCTCAGATGCTCGCATTCGAAGACCGACGAAAGGGTCCAATCTCCGCTCAAAGCAGTGGACTGCGCAGTTCACGCGCAGCATTCTTGCATCATGACTTCTGTAAACGCCTGCCCAGCGGAGCGACCGCGTCACTGTGAGCTCGGAGTGGGTTCACGCTGTGCACGCAGCTCGCCGTGGTGGTACGTGTAAGGACGCATGGTAACGCCATGATTTATTGGCAGAAGGCAAGAAGCTACAGCTCAAAGTACATAAGAACAGCTGTGAGCAGTTCCTCTCCATTCCTGAACGATGTTCTCTACTAGACGTACTCTTACATCTCTCGCATCACGCATCTCTGTTCAAACCTGCACCAGACCAGCTTTCAATACTTTCACAGCTCGATCTTTCACCAACAGCACTAGGATCAACATGCCCGAGTCTCTGAAGAAAGAGGAGGTCAACTCCAAGACCGACCCTTCCGTGTCCAAGCAGCTCGACACCGAGTCCTCACTCGCGACCAAGATTAAAGACCTCTACGAGATTGTCGATGGCCTTAAGATCGGCATCCTAGGCACCTACCGTCCAGGTGTAGGCGTAAGTGCACCATAACGAATTCCAATCCTCTTTAGAAGACAGAAGAATTCCTCCAACTAATACGACCACCTCTCACAGCCCGTCGGCCGCTCCATGGCCGTCGCCAAGCGCATCGGCCCTGACTTCCTCTTCCTCGCCAACGCACACAGCCAGAAGTTCAACGACCTCGAGAATGGCCCGTCCGAGGCCAACGTGTCGTTCATCAACTCCAGCAATCAAGACTGGGTTTCCGTGACAGGCGAGTGCGTCACGAGCGACAACTCCGACCCGCGCATCAAGGAGGTCTGGTCGAAGGGCACCAAGGCGTGGTTCGGCGACCTGGGAGACGGCGTGCACACCGGTGGGCCCGAGGACCCTAGGATGAAGCTCATTGAGATCAGGGCGAAGTGTAAGTTTGGCGTCGATCGGACGTGTAATCGTAAAGACAAGATTACTGACTTTTACTCAACAGACATCACATACTGGAAGCACGATGTCGGCAGTTTGGGCTTCATGAAGGAGATCACTGGCGCCAACTTGCTCGGTGGCGTTGCTGTCACTGGCACTCTTCGCGAAATCAAGGGCCCTGAGCTTGATGAGGCCAGGAAGAATGACAGCTCTATGAGCTCGTAGGTTTTTTCACGATTTGTATGAATAAATAATGGCTGAATTATGATTTTTGTTGCTATGAATACAGAACCAAGAGCATGTTGTAGTTTATTCAAGAGATGAAATGTTATGTTGTGAAGGGTTGATGGTGGATGAACAGGTGGGTGAATTATACGTATTGTCCAATGCAGGCTGGCAAGTAGCAAGCAGGAAAAAATCAAAAACAGGGTATATATTTATAAACGCAGCTCGACTGATTGACGGCGCGGTTGGGTTAATCAGCATTCACCTTGCCTTTTACCAGATGAATCCTTGGCCCACCGCACTAGCCGCATTCTCAATCTTTGGAACACACACGAGTTCGACTCCGGTCGGAATCTTTTGCTTTTTGCTTTTCCTACGTCATGCAAGCAAAACAAAACAATGTCCGGAAACAAGAACGAGTAGGAACTTGAATTGACTTTTTCTGTTCGTTATTACCTTAGGTAATTGTGAAAATTCTAATACAGTTTCTTCGTTTTGGTTTCGCGGTCAAGCTGTGCTGAATCGGCTTCGCGCTATGAGACTTCCAACGAACAATACATTTCGGGATACATTTTGGAACGTGTATGCTAATGAGATCTCATAGTCTTACCCAGAAGAAAATTTGCTATAGAATAGATCTCGTGCTTATGCGAGGACGAATAAGCAAAATCTTACACCTCCACCTTTGCGAGACCTCTATCTCCTACCGGGCTCCACGCCCATGCTACCAACTTGAGATGCTCTGTACTGAGACCGCCTTCACCATCCCATAGTTCGGCCTTCTCCCAACTCTTGGAGTCCTCCTTGTCTTCAGGAACAATTGAAGCCAAAGCCTCGTACCGCTTAACTTCCCAGTCCGCTTCGCCTGGCTTCTCATCATCAAGGAGAACATTCCCTAGGCGCCTGTTCTTCGGCAGAGAAGTGTAAAGCGTCGCAAACTCCAGCGCATCAGAGCCGATTTTAGCTTTGTTTGCTTCCAGCGCTGGCATGATCTTGGCGACAACAGTCTTGCTCAGCAATGGCTTGAAGCCGCCACCTACTCGAAGCGCGGCCTTGGAGGCAGGATAGGTTTCGTCTAGCCATGTCTTGAAGATGGCGAGAGCGTCTCTGATACCTTCCGGGCCGTCATCTGAGGCTTTGGCTTTCTTGATTGAAGGATGATTGTTCGCTCGGTGGTAGAGGGTGTTGATGGTTTGGAATTGGTAGGTGAGGGAGCGCTTGGAGATTAAGGAAATTGTGTTGTTCGCTGTCTCGGCATCACGGAAACCAGTGCCATGTAGTGTTGTGCTGGGGTTGTCGTCCGTATAGAGGTGGGAGTTCTTGCCGGAGTCTTTCCTTGAGGCTTTCTCCTTGGGGGATGATGGTCTAGCGCTATCATCGTCGGAGAGTGCTTGCCCAGTCTGTGACTTTGCCTTCGTTTTTCCATTCGCTTCTTTCTGTGTTTTAGCAATGGGATCTTTGCGTGCCGAAGAAGCTTTCGAGCGGGCTGAATGTGCTTTCGGCATTTTTGTTGATATGACTTTCAGGTGGTGTGATTGAGGGGCCGAGAGAGGAAGAGATGGAATGTGAAAGGGATAGATACCTTAGCCTCATGTCAGGGTGAACGGAGTTTCATGCTGCTCATGCAGGTCTCACACATCTACGTAATGGGGAAGATCCGCATGGGATTGTTGGTGTGTGAGAGTGAGAGAAAGCATGGCAGTTAAATGAGAGCGATGTCATCGTAAGTGATCGTGCGCGCTAAATGAGCTCGCGTCTCTCAAGCCACCCACGCGCTTTTGTCTGCGACGCTGCATGCAAGATTTAGGCTGCCCATCGATTGTCAAACACTGACGACTTCAAGCACATGCAAATTGTTGCCCGCAAACACTGACTCTTGTGCGCAACTCTGATTCAAGGAGAGTACTTCGACTGCCAACCATCAGTGCAATAAACACAATCCCATCATCCGCAGCCACATGGTCATTTCCCCAGCTGTTCAACGGCCGCGATAAACCCTTTCCGATCCCTCCACCGACCCTCCATGTCCCTCCAGTAGATTGAACAAACGAGCTCCCACTGAGCAGGCGACTACCATGAACGGCGGCTCGGACGGCGCACACGATGGCTACGGCGAGAGCCCTGCATCGGCTGCATACCTCGACCAAATATCGCAGGCATTATCTGCCACTCTCGATCCCCGCGTCGGCAACGATATTCGCCAACAGGCCCTACAGTTCCTCGAACAAGTGAAGACCGAGCACAATGCACCACAATACGGCTTCACACTCGCCGAAGACTACAACCAAAATGCTGCTATTCGGTACTACGGACTGCAACTTCTGGAGTACGCAGTCAAGTACCGCTGGACAAAGTACGGTGCAAAACAGACGGAGCAACTACGCTTCTGGGTGAAGTGCCTGGCTGGAAGCATTAGACAGCAGGACGAGACATACATTCGCAACAAGATCGCACAGCTCTGGGTGGAAGTCGCGAAGCGCTGCTGGGGCGACGAGTGGATGGATATGGATCAGCTGCTCGTTACCCTATGGGAAAAGAGCGTGGAAGAGAAAGGCTTTGCGAACAAAGTGTTCGTGCTCTATGTCATGGAGATGCTGTCTGAGGATATCTGCAACCGGGAAGATGCGAGTGCCGGACTCAGGCTGGAAGTACTTGGAAGTGCGTTGAACGAAATCATTATACCCGAGACGCTGTACGAGGAGCATCTCACAACAAGAGGAAAGAGTGCGGAGGTGAGAGCCGGCAGAGAAGGATGGCTTGCCAGGATATGCGAGTTCTTTGGGCAATGCGTGAAGAACATCAGAATGGGAGGTGACCCAGCCATGGTCAAGAATATGGAAGGAGCTGCTGTGAAAGCACTCAACGCACTGAGACCAACAATGGCGTGGGTCAGCCTGAAAGCGGTTCTTGAGATCAGCTGCGTCGATTGTCTCTACTTGCCATTCCACACATCGGACACCGCCTTGCAGACTGCTGCTGTGGAGGTCTTGTACGCACTTCTTGGTCGGCCATATAATTCACACTTCCACGAGCAATGGCTCACACTCATCAACCAAGCTCTTCAGCCTGAGAGAATTGCCATGATCTCACAGGCATACAGCCGGACTGGACCTGAGCTGAGAGAAGATGATGAGGGGTACACTCTGCAGAAGAAGATGAGCGAGGTGCTATCAATCATGGCGGATGCCGTGGCTGCACACCCACAATTGTCACACAATGGACTTGATGTCAACTCTCTGTTCAACCTTCTCACTGGAGTGTTGCAAAGTGAGAGTCTGATCGTGTCCATCCCAGTGCTCCACAGCTGGACCAAGTTGCTAGCGGTCCAAGATACCGTCATTATCGACATGGTGATGCAAGCGCTTGGTGTATTGCTACAAACATGTAGTGCACGCCTCCTCAACTACGAAGCGCTACCAGAAGACCTCGATGATTCCATACTCCAATTCCTTTACGAAGATTTCGACACCATGCCCGAGCGTCATGCTTTCTTGGGCAACTACCGCCGTTATTGCATTAACGTCATTGAGACCATCTCACGTCAGCGACCGCTCGAAGCGCTCGAGCATGTTCTGACTCAGACTAGAACATTACTAGACGAAGGCCCATACACAGGTGGCCGAGGCTTCGACCCGGCCAAATTCTCCAAGTCATCATTACCACTACTGCAATTCGATGCACAGTTCAGCGTTGTGGTGAGCGTGATCAAGGGCTTCTCTAGGTGGGAATCCGACACGGCAGCAATCGCTCAAGATGACCCTCTCAAAGCACGCGCTGATGCCGACCGCGCAAGAGCGCATGACATGCAGCAGCAGTGGTGCTACGCAATTGTCAACACACATGTTGATGATCCGGAAGTGGCATCTCAAATACTGACACTCCTATCTACTATTCTGCGCACAGTGAAGCCCGCCACCGAGTTTGTGCTACACATTGTGCAGCACATGCTCACGATGAGACTTTACGATGATCCTACGCACACAGCCTTCTCGGAAGCGGTGAAGAACTTCGAAGCATTGAGAGTCATCGAACTGCAGAAGGTTGCTTTGGCTTTCGCGAACGAGCTACTTGAGGTATTCCCCGAGCTGGAGAATAGGGTGAACGTGCTCATCGAGAAGCATTCAGCGGATCAGAGGACAGTTTGGGGATACAGATCATTCTTGTTCATGATCGTGCATCGTGCGACAGGCATTGATGCAGAGATGCGTCAGGCGAGACTACAGCAGATGGTCACCCCTGTGTACGAAGCATGGCAAAATCCTGCTCTCGCAGAGTCGGTCAGCAGTTTCCCAGCATTTTGTAACACTCTTGCTTTGGGTGATTTGGACCAGTTCTACCTGCAATACCGTTTCTCGGAAGTCCAAGACTGGGCTTCACAGCAGCTTGACGAGGCAGGTCAAGCCAGACAGACAGAGATCAAGAGCAGGCTCGATCTCCTACCACTGAGGATGACCAAGTCATTACTCGCTGCAACGACTGAGAAGCTCAAAGAAGGCAGTGATGAGCACGATACTGCATGCGCTCTCTGGGGACCTGTTATCCCAGCCATCCTACCTTCGCTCTTGCAGATGATCCGGCACTCGCAAGCTTTCAACAACTTGGCGAACTGGGCTCACCTCCCACAAGATTTACAAGCAGTTATCAAGCGGACATTGCAAGATCGATTCTGGCAGTCTGGCATCTCCAATGAGTCGCGAGACGAGTTCTACGCACGTATCAGTGGCAGCAAGAATTCCTACGAAGGCTTTGCGTCTAACGTGCGCGGCACAGTCAGGAATGTGCGCGAACAGGGATACCACATCTTGTACCTTAGCACGAGGCTCGAGGAGCAGTTCTACGGTCTGACAGATCTGGCTGAACCTCTGGCTCAAGCTCTGTTCGACGATGCTGAGCACCTTGCTACGAACCATCTCAATGCCTTGATCAACCTCACCACAGGTCTCGTCCAGCGCTGTCCGCCCCACTACAGAGCGTCTTTCCTGCCTCCAGTTTTGACTCGCCTCTTCGTCAAACTTGACACAAAAATCAGCAACGAATGGACTACAATTTCGCAAGTCTCACAGCAGACAGGCGAAGATGACAATCTCTCAGAAGAGATGCGCAAAGAGAGCGTTCTCCGCCAACTCACATACTCAACCGTATCCTTCGTTGCTTTCCTCTTCGAGCACGAGAAGCCTCCACCTCGACAAACCAACGGCGGCAATGGCCTCAGTCCCACATCCACAGCTCCCAAACCGACTCTCCACGACCTTGTCCTGTCCGACGCCTCGGTCCTCGAACCTCTGATTCTGTTCTGCACCCACGCCCTCCGCATGCACGACTCACGCTGCTGCACAACAGTCTGCAAGCTGTTCGCCTCACTGGTCCCACTCTTCGCCGGCGCAGATCCGCAAGTTCGCGAGTTCATCGCCTCGGACGTGCTGAAGGCATGCATCACCTCGCTCAACGAGCCCTACTTCGCCGACATGCAGCGTGATCTCGCGTCCCTCATTGCGCAGATTCTGAGCTTGTACTGCCCGCTCACCCCAACGCCACGCAACATCCTGCTCTCTCTGCCGGACATGAGCGAGGGCAGAGTCGACCGCGACGTGCGCAAGATCGTGGATGCAAGTAGTGCCCGCGGTCAGCGTGCGTTAGTTCTTGAGATGTTGAAGGGCGTGAGGGGTGTCAGCATTTATGAGGCTGGCAAGATCGAGCGCGAAGCGGTGCAGAAGAAGTCTGGCCGGAGCGGCGTTCAAGCTCAGTATATGGAGGTTGAGCAGAAGCCTGGCGTGACGGAGGGTGCAGAGGTTGGGCTGGAAGATGTTGGTGGGCTGTTTGGTGATGCTTGAATGGATGGATTCTCGACAGCTATTACTGTGAGTGTAGAATAAGTGCCATCCGGCTCAAATGTGGCAGGAGAGATGATGTTACTCGTAGCGAATGCGTGTGTAAGATCAGCTCGGTAGATCATTGAAATCTCACAAGCAAGTCTGAGAGTTGGAAGCCGCGTTAATTGATTTGTTCAGTGCCATGGGCAATCACTTGAGTGTACGACTCAATAGTGTCGCATAACGCTGCTGGGCAGCTTTGCAGTCATGCCGATGTCATCATGTGATACAGACACAGTCCTCCAAACACGGAAGTTATCGCTGGAGGCGCAAAATGCGGTACATCAACCGCAAACTTGATTTTTAAGAGACATACATACTTCTCGATATGCTGAACGATCGTATCATTCACATGGATCGATGCATTGCATGACCACGACTCTGCCATCCTGACGAGCGTATGCGATCGTGTTCTTCCCAAAGTGTCTATCATATCTGTCTTCAGGGCGGTAAGACTCTGGTAGCCACAGCACGTCTTCGTCATTCAATTGCAACCAAGAATAGTCATCACTTATGGATCTCGTGACTTTGTCTAGAACGTGGACGCTATCAGTTCTCCAGTAAACAGTCTCTAAATCGAGATCCCCTTGGTCGGTGTGAAGGGTTTTGTCGTCCTTCGAGAAGAACATCCAAGGTTCAGGATATGAGGGCGTGTAATTGCTGTCGACGATTTTGACTTCCTGATTGTTCTCCAGATTCCACAAAATTATCTGGTTTACCAAATTTTTCTTCCGACGAACATTGGCCCTATGTTCATGACCCGACTCGTGTGTAGCTAACGAAGATAATGCCATCGATTTACCGTCATGCGAGACCGCTGGTAAGCACAGCGAATCCACGAAGGGGAGGGGCAATTCCTTCCCAGATTTGACGGACCAGACGTGTATCTTACGATCCAGATGCGCGATGACCACACTGCCGTCTTCAGACACCGACGCCCGTTCGACATACGGAAAATCTGTGATCTCGGGGCTTTGGAACAATACATCGCCTAGTACGTCTCGCAATTCTACGCGGTCTTCATGTGCTAGCAGTATCATCTCCCCGTTCTGCGAAACAGACACATCGGCCTCAAGTGGCTCCGTGTAGCGCGTCAAAGTATCGGTCTTTGGGCATTGCAACAGGTCAATCACGTAAACCACCCTTGTGTATGGGTTGGTGTACGCCATTGAACCAGTCTTGAAAGACATTGCTCTGGGCCGCCACGTTTCCTCGATGTAAGTGATGAACTCGACCTGGCCTGTCTGTGTGTTCAGCTTTTCGAGACAGTCCCTCCTAAGAAGCCGCTGTCCGTCGTCTGTGTAACATTGTTCACTCACAGAGTGGTATACCAGATCACTACCTCGGCAGTCGATGAAGCGCCCGAAAGGCTTGTCATCCAGATCTATTTTATGGGAGCTGACATAAGCCCCGGATTCGAGCCGCCAAGAGATGATGTTTCGGCCCTTGGGCGAGAAGCATGATACGAGTGAGTTGCTTGCGGAGACGATGAAGTGTTCGCATCGATTTATTCCAGTTGGGATGCCCCATGCTTTTTCGAACGTGTGAGGGGCAATGTTTGTGCGCCATACCTCCAGACGGTCCGGGTCCGCCTCCGATAGTAATGCAAAGAAGAGCGTGTTGCTAAGACCAGGCGCGAAAGACAAACGTGTCATCCACCAGAATCGCAATTTTAGTTCTCTACTGACGTAGGTCTCGATCACATTCCCCGTCTCCGTATCGTAGATGGTAGCCGAAAATCCAATATCTGCCCGAGAGGGGTCATCTGCCAGATATGCCACCGCAAGAAATTTGTTGTCATGCGAAAACGAAATGTCGGCCACTCACGCGCCTTTTGAAGTCGGTAGTTTTAGGGTGCAGACGCCCGTTGCAGAGTCCCAGATACGCAATGTTTTGTCGTTGTATGCACAAGTCGCAAGATATTTCCCGCAGGAGGAAAACGTCACTCCCGTGATATCGCCAGTATGTCCTTCGAGGACAAGGGAGTTCGCCTCCCAAATATCAGCAACTTGAGGTGGCATTACAAGCCACCGAGGCATGCAGTATCTGGAGAGCGATTTCACCTGGCTGCATTCAGGTGCGAATGTAAGAGCGGAGGCGTATAGCTGTAGTGGCGCTTGATTGGCAATGTATGCAAAATCGCGGATGAAGTAGTGGATGTCCTCAACGAGCTCGCGAAGCTTGGAGGAGCAAGTGTCCTAAGCACTGTCAGTATGTGTCAGTTTTGGGGCCCTTGAATAGGCAAGTCTTACACCAATCAAGGGCTTGAATTGCCTCAGGACGGGCAATACATCGTACACCTTGCCCAACCAGGCTATGGCTTCGAACCAATAAAGGAAGTGTCGAGTGAGGAAATGGTAGACTTGGTGGGAGTCGTCGAGAAACTCTCCACTTCTCACTTGATGGTACAGCCAAAATCTGCAGGCATATGCCAAATCGGGTCCAATGTGCTTGTTGATTACGTCGGGGTCGATGTCCAGGCGGCGAGTTCCCGACTTCTTAACCGCACAAATGTCCTGACGCAAATTACCGGGCTCCATCATAAGGGAGAAGCATGTGCTGGCAATGGAAGCGTGCACTTTTCGTTCGTCGATCTGGAAGTCATGGGGCTCACCCGGCTCAACGAGGAAGTCTCGAAATGACAAATGGAAAGGATGTATGGTCTGATCCTCTTCATTATCATCAAAACCTACATGCAGCACAGAGTGTAGTCTGCCAAGTCTTGCTCGCAATTGTTCACGACTTTTCAAGTCATGCAGTTTGATGACAAAGTCGACTGGCATGGGCTCTGCAGAAAGCACGATAGGTCCAACCAGGCTGCGGAACCCCTCAATGATTGATGTAGCTTGTTTGGGTGTTCGATCTTTGAGCAGTCGTCTCAAGACGGGGAGGTATGTTTGGGCAAGCCGGTCTTCACTGCTTTCGGCCAATACAGCTTCCAGCTGCTCATCTGGGCTGAAGAAGTCGTCTTTGGCGATGAATGCACATACGGTGGTAGCAAAAATGAATAGTGGAATCGAACGCCGAGTCAGTGCTTCTATAACATCTCGCCCGGGCCAGTCGCTTTGGGAGGGGGACATCCCTCTGCGCAATTGCTGGAATTATCCTTCCAGGAACAGGGCTATGTCATGGGGTATTGTATCGCGTGTGTGATCTCGCAGAATGACCTGTCGATACTGTGTGTGCTTGAGGCCTGCGAATGCTTTCTTGACTGGCGCATCTGGTCGGCTAGTAATCAAACTTCGGATGCCGAAGAGCTCGCACTGTGCAAGAAGTTCGACGACATGCTTGATATCAGTCTCACGACACTCGTCCAAAGCGTCCACGACGATGATGAAGCTCGAGTGGGATGGACGAGAGCTGATTTTTCGAAGAGAAGCGGCTATGAGGTCCTCAAATTGGCGTTGCATGGTCTTGTCATACCCAGCGAGCTCATTGTTCAAGAACTCGACGATGTGGGCTTTCATTCCGTCGATCCTTTGAGCAAGCTGTGTGGCAATAGTGGTGAAGAATTTTGTGGCGTCGGCGCGGTCGATCTCGTCACTTTTGAAGAAGAAGCTTGCGCCGAGCTTACTGTTTTGTTGTAGGTCTGCTGCAACTGTCTTTGCAACCGTAGATTTGCCTTCCCCAGCGATCCCTTGCAACCAGAAAATGCATTCAGCTGTTTGGTCGTCAGCCCAGCGAGTGATGTCGGCCAACAGCTCCACTCGAGTGCCTTGAAGACAGGCAGAAGTTGTGCTGAAAGAGTCATGCTGTGCACCTGCAACAACAGGCAATTTGGCAAATTCAATCGCCATTCTGGTACGAAATGCTTCCGTTCGTAGGTCCTCGAGCTGATCCGTGATGTCCGTTACGGTTCTCTTGGTGTCGGCGACGAGCTGTGCGGTGCGCGTGTCAAGTTGTCGATCACAAAGTCTGACAGCGCTTCCTACATCTTCCAAGAGCTGCCTACAGTCTGATGGAAACTTTCGGAGGCCGTCGTCACCCAACAAGGCGTTGCAAAAGCGGGTGGAACCTTTGGAGTCCAGTAAACGTAATGCTTCTGCGAAGAAGGCCAGTACCGCAGCATACACTCTGAAAAGGCTTCTCCGAAGCTCTTCTGCATGCGGACCTGCGGGTTGTTCGTTGTAGATTTCAAGATATAGATTCGCCGTCTGATGCATCGATAATGCAACGAGGATACCGTTCATCAAAGCGTCCATCTGTTCCTTTTCCGCGACGAAATTTGCAGCAGCAAGCAGATGCCAGCCCACGGCAGTCCGGCGTGTACTGGATCTGCACCGACAGCGATGGAGCCAATGTCCTTATACTTGCTGATGAGCCCAACCACCACATCTGCTTTTTCGCGGAGTATTACAGTCTTGTTGCCAATATTCAGCCGCCATTTCCTCTCATCGCACTGCTTCTTCTTCTCTACTGCAGCGTTGATTGCGTTTTGTACAGTATGTACGATGTCAAGTGGATCCGCTTGATGCTGAAGAAGGATGCTTCTGTGCTCGGGTTCCAATAGCTCCAGTACATCGTCCAGTGATATTTGCTTCGAAGTCGTCGTCGCCGGCGGCTCAACTGGAGCTGCACCCACTGTAGAGTCCACCCGATTGAT
Source organism: Cladosporium sp. BSL10 (assembly GCA_001553865.1). NCBI lineage: Eukaryota > Fungi > Ascomycota > Dothideomycetes > Cladosporiales > Cladosporiaceae > Cladosporium > Cladosporium sp. BSL10. Next base: position 45,684 of record LJJI01000204.1, read on the forward strand.
GGAGTCACTGGTGTGCTCATCTGTGGTCGTCGTTACTGGAGGTGCTGGGGATGGCGTTCGGGAACGAATGTGCAGGCGATCAAAAGGCTTAAGGAGCTTGCCAAGCCCTCTTCTTGAGATTGGATTGCTCATAATCGAGTCTCTATGCCCTGATTACGTCTCCCAAAATGTCTCATCGAGCAGTTTTGAGAAAAAGGCTATGATGGCGGACCGGAAAGCATAAGCTGAACATCAGAACAGAACATCAGGCTGCCTGCCTTGCGGGGTCTGCTTGAAGAGGAGGCCGCCTGGCATAGCTGCATGTACCTGCGCGATACGTCAGCTCAGTGCCACAATGGCGTTCATGCATACGGCTGGGCCGTCTTGTGCTTGCCAGCAAGTCTCAGCTTCACGATCACGCACTGCTCAATGATTTGCACCTTGGCCAAAGCCTTAAAAATCACAGCTTGTATTGATGCAAGTAGTACAGGTCCTCTATTGAAACGGACCGAGTTCAACAAACAGATTCTCCGCTCCTGGTATTCCCCGAACTCCAATAATGCTCCAAATACAAAACGCCCATAAAAATGCTCAAACACTTAGCTTGCTGTAGCTCAGAACCCAGGGAAGCCGCCGGGGAAGCCACCAGGGAAGCCTCCACCGCCCTGGAACTTGAAACCGCCTCCTCCACCCTGCTGGAACATGAACCTCTGTCCTCCTCCACCACCGAAGGGCGAGCCCTGGAAGGGGTTTCCTCCTTGTCCGCTCGTAGGGTCGTTGGGGTCGTCGCCCTGGTCGAAGCGCTGCCTGAGCTCTGGGTCTGAGAGGACTTCGTAGGCTTCGTTGATGGCGGACATTTTCTTCTGGGCTTCTTCTTCGGTGATGCCGTGGATGTGTGCTTTGTCGGGGTGGTTCTGGACGGTCAATCTCCTGAAAGCACGCTTGATGTCGCGCTCGTCTGCGTCGCGCGCGACGCCGAGGACCTTGTAGTAGTCTTTTTGCTTGCTGCGCTTGAGGAGGGTCTGCGCTTTGTTGAGGAGTTCTTGCAGTTTCTGCGAATTGCCGTGGACTTCCTTGGCTTCGTCCAGGGTAGCGATGGCGGGTTCGAAGTCGTCCGCATCGAGTTGGCGCTGTGCCTTGCTCAGGAGAGCGGGAAGGCAGGTGGGATTGTAGGTGAGGGCTTCGTCGCAGTAAGCTTGCGCCTTCTTGAGATTGTTCATCTCTGTGTAGGCTTCACAGGTACGTTCGACAAGGTGTCCGTAGAGGCCGTCGGGTGCCGTAGAGTGAATGTAGCCCGCTGCACGCCAGCTGGCAATGTCGTCTTTGACCTCCTGCAAGAGACCAGGCTCGTCGGAGCGTGGGATAAGAAGCTTAACGGCTGACGCGAACTGACGCTTCTCGAACAGGGTGTTGAACTTCTTGAGGGTACGATCGATGTACTTCTCGGACTTGCGCAGTTTGGCGCAAGCCTTGTTGTCGGGATCGTTGTGGAGACATTTGGAGATGGCAGTGATGCCCTTGTCGATCTCGGCGAGGGAGTAGAAGGTCATGGCGGAGATTTGTAGGGACGGCTTGGTGTTGCCTGTGTTGATCTGAAGGACGTGGTTCAGGTCTGCCACACCCTCCATGATCTCACCACGCTCGAAGCGACACCTTGCTCTACGCTGACGGAGTTCGAGAGCACCGGCAGCGACTGCGATGGCAGTTCCAGACTGCGCGACACACCCCTCCCAGTCCTGAGCCTTCTCAGCGTCGGCGGCCAATTTGGCAGCGCCCTCAGCTTCGTCCAGATCGGCGAGCTCTTGTCCACCCTGCTTGTGCGCGGCGATGTAGTCCTCCCTGGCAGCGTTCCACTCAGCTGCCCTGGCTCTCAGCTTCGCGCGCTGCATGAGTGCGCCCTCGAAGCCGGGCTTGAGCACGAGCACCTGATCGAAGTCGCGAGTGGCCTGCGCATTGCGACCGATGGAAAGGTACGCAGCTCCGCGCTTGAAGACAGTGAGGTAGTTGCTGGGGTCCTTTGCGATGGCGGCGTCGAAGTAGGTCAGGGCATCTTGGGGATTGCCTTGGGCGAGGTTGACCTGGGCGCTGGAAATGAGCTGAGAGACAGGCGTGTCGGCAGGGATATCCAATGCGACAGCGAGCTGCACAATGAAGAGGAAGATGGCGCCAATTGCCCGCAGCCACGGCGGGAGAGTCATGGTGCACGGCGGATGCGCGGTGCAGGGGGTTGTGTGTGGAAAGAGTGGCAAGGAAGGAAAAGAAGGACAAGTGGTGCTGGTGGAGATGTTTTCGGGGACTCGAGTGTGGATTGTAGTTGATGAAGCCAGATGGCTCTAGCATTTCCCCACACCGCGGCAAGTCCCGCAACATGTGACGGAGGGAGTGAAGTGGAAGCACAGTCGAAGTGAGGCTAGTGAGGGTCCCGCAAGTGATGAAGAGGCTCGTGCGACAACTGCCATGACATGACGTTGGCAATGCGCGGCATTACTGCGAGAGAACAGCCAAACGTCGGCCGTCATCAGTCCAGGCGAGGTTGGAAGAGAAGCACTACTATCTACTGTGGTATTAATACCCTGCTCGTGTATATACAGAGCCGTCCCTTTTCGTTCTTCATTCGCCAATCTCGTCCTTTGCTTCACTACTGTACCGTACCACAGCACCGCGGACTGCTTTCCGCCTCACTTGATCATACGAGCTTGACGTGCTATCACATGCGCATGCGATACCGCTAAATATACACTTTCACGAGCAACTTCACACCCGCACCAAACGGTGCCAGCAACCCTCAGTATGGCTCCCGTACGCATCCGCGTCGACGGTGCGACCTTTCGCGACCCTCAGAATCGCGAAATCACCCTCCATGGCATCAACGTAGCCGGCGACACCAAGCTCCCAGCACGCCCCGATATGCCCTCTCACAGGAAAGAGAACTTCTTCGAAGGCGACACCGTCTCCTTTGTCGACAGACCGTTCAGTGTTGACGAAGCGCATACTCACTTCTCGCGCTTAAAGAGGTGGGGATACAACACCATTCGCTACCTCTTCACATGGGAGGCTCTGGAGCATGCGGGACCTGGGAAGTACGATGAAGAGTACATCGAGCACACGATCAAGATCTTGAGAATAGCAAAGGGCTATGGCTTCTACGTCTTCATGGACCCTCATCAGGATGTCTGGTCGCGGTTCACGGGAGGGTCTGGAGCGCCCATGTGGACAGTATATGCTTGCGGTCTGGACCCGCAGAAGTTCTGGACTACGAAGGCATCCCTGGTACAAAACACATGGCCGAACCCAGAAGAATTTCCTAAGATGATCTGGGCAACAAATTACACTAGGCTTTCATGCCAGGCTATATTCACCATGTTCTTCGCCGGCAAGGACTTTGCACCCAAGTGCATCATCGATGGCGTGAATATTCAGGACTACCTCCAAGACCACTTCGTTGCTGCTTGCAAGCACTTGGCGCAGAGAATACATGACGCAGGGGACTTGGAAGGCGAAGTTGTGATCGGATATGAATCCATGAATGAGCCCAACAAGGGCATGCTCGGTCACCCCAACCTGGACACTGTCCCTGAAGAGCAGAGACTGAAGAAGGGAAGCACACCTACAGCATTCCAATCGATGCTGACGGGTTCTGGAAGAGCCGTGGAAGTACCGACCTGGGACTTTGGTAACCTTGGACCTTACAAGAGTGGCACCGAATTGATCGATCCTAAGGGCGAGATCGCCTGGTTAGACCCGAACACATGGGATGATACCAAGTACGGCTGGAAGCGTGCAGAGAGCTGGAAGTTGGGCGAAGATATCTGGGCACAACATGGCGTCTGGGATCCCAGCACAGACGAATTGAAGAAGCCTTTCTACTTCACTAACCACCCTTCATCCGGCGAGAAGATCGACGAGCAATTCTATATCAACAACTACTTCATGGACCACTACCGCCGTTACAGGAACGCTATCCGCAGCGTTTGGCCAGATGCCATCATGTTCATACAGCCCTGCCCCTTCGAGATCCCTCCCAAGATCAAGGGCACCAAAGACGACGACCCCAACATGGTCTTCGCCTCCCACTTCTACGACGGCATCACGCTCATCACCAAGAAATGGAACCGCTACTGGAACGTCGACGTCCTCGGCGTCCTACGAGGCCGCTATGCCAGCCCAGCTCTCGCCCTCAAACTAGGCGAAACCGCAGTCCGCAACTGCTTCCGCGATCAGCTCTCAGCCATCCGCCAAGAAGGCATCGACTACATGGGCGACCACCCCTGCATCTACACCGAAATCGGCATCCCCTACGACATGGACGACAAGAAAGCCTACTCGACCGGCAACTACTTCTCGCAGTCCCTCGCCGTCGACGCCAACCACTACGCCGTCGAAGCCAGCAAAGCAAACGGCATGACCTGGTGGCTCTACTCGGCCTCCAACTCCCACCGCTACGGCGACGCCTGGAACGGCGAGGACCTCAGCATCTACTGCGCCGAAGACAAGCAGATCCCCGCCAACCCCACCGCCTCCACGACCTCTGAGCTCTCCCGCGAACGAACCCTCGAAAACGACCCCCACCACCCTGCCCAAGTTGGCCCAGGCAATCTCAAGAAAACCCTCAGCGTAGACAGCATGTCCGCGCCGTCTTCCTCCGCCGCCATCGCCGCCGCCTCCGACAACGCCGGCTACCGCGCGGCCGAAGCCTTCGTCCGGCCCTACCCGATCGCCACCCACGGCGCCGTCACCTCCAACCTCTTCGACCTCAAAAACGCCCTCTACACCTTCGCCCTCTCCTCCCCGTCTTCCACCCCGCAAGACTTCCCGACGGAGTTCTTCCTGCCGACCTTCCACTTCCCGTCGCAGCAGACGCAGGTCGAGGTCAGCGGCGGCAAGTGGACGATCGGGCTGCGCGAGACGGAAGGCATCGACGGCGCGGAGCAGCAGGTGCTGCGCTGGTGGCACGGCGAGGGCGAGCAGACGCTTAGCGTGCGGGGTGTGAAGAGACCCAGAGGCGCCGGGGCGTTGGGCAAGGAGCAGGATGACAGCGATGGGTATTTGAAGCAGTATTTGGAGATGGGGAAGCAGTGTGTTGTCATGTAGGCTGATGATGCGCATTGCCGGATGGGAAACTGATGGGGAAGAAGTAAGTTAGAGTAGCAAAGGCATTGGCGTCGTTGGTTGGTTTCATCGCTTTCAGGGTTATATGGGAGAGTTGCTTGTGAGCTTCTTTGATGATGGCATTTAGTTTACCGGTATGTCAAATTCTTTATTTTTTTTTATCGAACGTGTTCCAAACTTACGTGTGGGCACTTCTGCCGAACAACCGGCCTCGAATCCAGTCTGATAGGTCTCGACAGAGCAACGAGCCTTTGTAGACGTGATTACTCAAAATGTTGCAAGACGAGAGAAGGGTCAGGGTTGAAACGTGATACGATCCGTTCTAAAACCACAAAAGCAAACAAGTACAGAATACTAATATATTTTTGGTATCGCGCTTGCAAAGACCCTTCTCTACCGATCTGCCAAAACAAAAAATCGCCCAATAAAGGCTTACTCACGGCCCTCCCGGAAAGCAAGGTGATATCAACCAGAAACCAACTTTTCCAATCCCGAGGATGTAGGACTTTTGAGCAAACACGCGCAGAATAAATCGGCACAACTCTTATGCCCTGGGACCCAAACCCCTCCCCTTCGCAGAGCACTCTTTGCTGTGAGTCTTGTGCCCATTGACTGCGTAGGGTGACATGAAGGTCTTGCCGCAATGCTCGCAGGGGAAATCACCTTCGTTAAGGATGGCTGCGGCATTCGAAGCCATCAGGCGTGGCGAGGCCGCAAGTCCCGGTAGCGGCTGGGTTGGGAAATCAAAAGGAACTGGAGACGAAACAAAGCTAGCAGCGAGCTGCTGACGCAAGGCCTCTGCCATTTCCTCCTCTTGTTCCAAGTAGGCTGCTGACCCGACCTGCAGCGGTGGGTTCGCCATATGGATCTCTGGAGCCGGCGGCATGGCTGCAGGAGCAACGAGTCTCGGCACAACATGCTGCAATCTAGTAGACAGAAACGTGTTAATTCTCGACAAATTAGTGGCATGCAAATGGCGCGGAGCCATCATAAAGTCAAGCGATCCATGGTCATATCTCTTGAACTCACGCATGACCATTGGTCAGTCCTTGATTCGGTTGCTGTGCGACTGCCTGCTGTTGGATCTGGGCAGGATTGATGGGTTGTGGCGTTCCACTAGCACCCCTGGGTACAGCTGGTGCCTGAGCGCCTCGCATAGCACCGTTAACGGGAGTCGGAGGTTGTGAAGGATAGCTGGGTGTTGCCCGGCCCGACGCGGGCTGTTGACCGTACTGCGTAGCTTGAGGTTGAGCCGTAGCGGTCGCATACGCTGGTCTCTGCTGCTGTGCGGCACCTTGATACACTGGTTGCATAGCAGGCGATGCCGTGCGTTTGAGGGGAGTCGCACCTTGCGCTTGCGAGGCTGCGTTGTTCTGATATGCCGCCGCATTCTGGGCAGAGCGCTGCTGGAATTGCTGCAATGGCTGACTGCTTGAGAAGCTAGGGCGCTGTTGCGTTTGAGGTGTGCCTTGGGCGTAGTTCTGACCATAGCTACCGTAGTTGTTGGTAGCCTGTGCAGGACGAGCTTGTCCACCATAGTATTGCTGTTGCTGGGCATTGGCCTGTCCATAGCTGGGCTGTTGTACCGCACCCGGACGAGTATATTGATTGGACTGAGCATATGACGGTCTGGGTGCTGCAGAGGGAGTTCCATAGTTGGTGTTTTGACCGCTGGCAGAACGTTGGTACGCTGGTGCTGTCGCAGGAGTCCGCGTCGCAGCAGTTTGTCCGTATCGTGTGTTCGCCGCCTGTCCAATTGCAGGAGTCCGTGAGGAACTACTGTAGTGCTGGCCAGTGGTCGATGATGTTGGTCGCGTCAGAGAAGCGGTGGCAGCAGCGGTGGCTGCGGCAGTGCGCTTCGCAATTTTGGCCACTTCGTCCTCTTCCATGACTCCTTGATAGTCGCGTGCCTCGAAGGGAAGCAACTTGGATACACCTAGATCAGATAGCTGGTCGCCATCGAGCTTTGCAACTGCGTAAGGGGGAAGCTTCATCACGAGATAAGCAATCTCATGTCGAAGTTTGTAGTACGTGTTGATTTCGTCTTCAGCCGGAGCATCTGGCTTGCCGATCTTCGATGCAAGGGTGGGGGCAGGGCTGATTGGTGTGCGAGAGGTGGACGTCGTTGAAGGAATAACAGCGTTGCGTATCCTCTGGTGTGATGCCAAAGTTTCGAGAAGCTCGGAGATTTGACGAAGGACTTCGTCTGAATTTGTCCTGTCAGGCTCAGCTTGAGAGAACACTTCATCAGGTAGACTGTCGAGCTGCTCTACAACATTGCTGAAGTCTACTTCCTTCGCGCTTGAATCCGTCAATGCAGGGTCAAGGGCAAACTCAGGTGTGCTGTTAGACACCAAAGCAGGATCGTCACCGAAGACTTCGTTGAACCTGCGATCACCAACCTTGTTATACCACATCATGGCCTTTGTTTGTGCAGGCACCAGAGATTTGGCGTTGTCAGTAGAGGGCGCAAAGCTGGAGAATGCACGTCTGAAAAGAGCCTCTTCCTGTTTTTGCAGCTCAGCTTCCTCCTGCGCCTTCGTCTTCTGAACAGTTGGCACACTCTCGCCGCCGCTCAATGCCCGGTCCCTTTGTTTGCGCTTTTCTTGGGGAGTGTGAGAACCATTCGCGGGATCAACGCCTCCATAGCCAAGCCAGTCCGCAGTTGTCAAGCTTTGGGTCGTGTAGCCTCCTCGCTTGCTGCCCCGGGAGACGGGATCCTTGAATTCCCAATTGAGTGTTGTATCCCTGACAGCCGAACGCTTGTGGCCTTTAGGAGGATGGATCGAGGGCAAAGAGTAAGGCGCTGGGAATGCTTCCTCAAAAGTCGGGCCACTCTTCGCAATGTCTGCCTCAGTGGGCATAATCTGAGTTGCTGTCAGGCCATTTGGCAGGCCGATTTCCTCTACCGGAAGTTCTAGCTTTATTTTGGGGTCCTTGGTCTCTTCAGGGCGCTGCATACTCGAGAAGAGTTGTCTCGGGTTGGGCGCATTGCCGAAGAGAGTAAGCACGGTGCCAACATTTCCACCTGCGTTTTGTGATGCTGGTGCTGAAATAGTTCCGTTTGCAGCAACACCGGATTCCTGCTTTACGATGCCATTCGCACTCGCATGCGCTGAGTCGCGATTTGTCTCCCGATCAGCCAGATCCTTGATTAGATGCTCCAGCGCGTTGACACGTTGTATACGCTTGAGATCATCCACGGACACGCGACCGGCATTTGAGCCATCCTCTTTCTCGGATGAGCGAATCGCCTTGACCAACTCCTTGCTCACGTGTGCGGCGTCGTTCTTGAGCTGTGACAAGGAAGAGTATGCGCCATCACGCAGTTTGCTGATTATTGTCGTGCTTTTGTCGTCGCCAGAGGTCGACTGCCTTTGCTTTTTGTGTGCGGGTTCGGTAGAGTGGGTGTCGCTAAATGAGTGCTCGAGGAAGGATGGCTCAGTGTCGTGTCTGTCGGAGTGTTAGCCTATACAATCAAAGTGTGTTCCTTCGCCGCGCGTACTCTTTGACAATGACCAGAATGTCGGATTGAGTTTGCGACAGGCGCACGGCATGGTCGGTGGAGGGCTCGCTGGGTTCGCGCTTTCGCTTGTTGGCGGCAGGGTCGGCGGCGGACTCTTGGGCGAGTTGTGACGGCGCAGGCTCGCCGTTGGCGGTGGAGGCCATGGTAGCGGGGGGTTGCTGTGTTGCTTGCGTCGTCACGCGTCTGGTGTGGGATTGAATGGGTGGGAGATCGGGGTTGGAGGACGCGCTTTCGTGTCAAGCCCGCGGGTGCTGCTGCTGCTGCTGCTGGCTGGCTGGAGAGGAAGCAAGCGAGCGAGGCAAGCAGCGGGAGGGAAGCAGCAGCGGAGAGTCAAAAGGCAACGCGCGCGGAGGTGCTGCAAGGCGGCGCAACTCTTAATTCGGCGGCGAGGAAGTGATGTCGACGATGATATAGAAGTGAAAGTACGATGACGGTGTATTTGGAAAGAATTCGATAATTATTGGCGAGCGAGGGTCGATGTTGCAGTGATAATGCTGCATCGTATCTGCCTTCCTGTCTTCCTTTCTCGAAATCACTCAAGCTTCCGCACCTCGGCCAATCAGCGTCTCCCAATAATCTCGAGCCATCGCTTCCCCGAGCCCAAAAGTTGTCTGGAGATGCAACAGCACAACTCAAGCCAGCCATCCCACCTGAACTTCCTCTTGCGGCATTGCAACCAGCTGCAAGCAATTCATGCATGCCACATGGATCGCTGACGCCGCTGGGCAATAGCCTCCGCTCCGTGCTGGCAGCTCTCCGCCCTAATGCCCTCCATCGAGACAATGCCAACACGCTGTTGAGGCCACTGCAATGCCCGGCCTCATATTGCACCACTACCTTGACCCGCCAAGTGAAACTACGAAGGAATCAACCTCGCCCTATAGCCGGTACGAGGACGTATCACCGTGTCCAACATGAAGCAGCTGCGCATGCTGTCGAGAGTTTCGAAGAGCTGTCAGGAGAGACAACCCACACGACAAATCAAGCCACACCTGTCGTTGATACCATAGAAGCCACACCAGGAGATCCCGCTTCACAAGCCCCTATACGATCCATCGGACGCCGCCGAGAAAACAGACGCACCAAAGTGGATTATTTGGGCGATGAGCTGAGAGCCATTGGAAAGAGCGAGGCTGCGCCTCAGAAGCCAGCAGAGTGGAAAAGAGAGAACCATTTTGCTCACAGAAGCCGGCATGCGAAACGGTTACATGCGGAGAACAAGAAAAGACACGCTGCCGATTACATCCCACCACTGGAGAGTGACCGTACGCCACATCTTACACGCATACTTGCAACTTATCTTCGCCATGTCACCAACAATTCGAGGGAATTCCGGCCGGAGTGGGTAGCTAGTGCCTCATTCAGACTGTCGCCGAACGACAGGCGATTCTTGGCTGGCATGAATTGTGACCAGTCCGATGTCGAGGCCTGGGCTGCTATAGTTACGGAGCCTGATTCCTTCCAGGCAGCCAACCTTCTCCACGCAAGAGTGGCCACTCACGGTATTCGATCGGTGCCGCTTCCGGTCATATCATACATTTTGCGACGGCCTTACATCACTGCAAACGCGCTTCGCATTATCATTGAGCATGTCTGGGCTCGTACGGCCGATCTTGGCAGCGCTTCCTTCACGACTCTCTCTCCCGATGCGGTATTCGTCGTCTTTTCACGACTCGCACGACACGCACGTCATGTTTGGCCAGATGCTCTTCCATCGGTCGCCGATTACCTCGTTCGTTTTCTGCCTGACATCAGGCCGAACAGGAAAGGTGACGCTACCTCAGCTGCCCGAACGGCGACATTCATGCTCAACAAAGCTATGTATCTGATATCGGAGCCAACCGCAGTCAGTCCTTTCAAGAACATCCATCACCAAGAAGCAGCCGTCATTCGCATACTCTCTGCCATGGCTGAGCATGACCCACCTTTGCAGATCGCTCGCGAGGGTTATCGCGCAGTCATTCGGCTGCAGCTTGCGATGGGAAAGACCGCAAATGAGCAGCAGTGGGCAGCTTTGAAAGCACTTTCATGGCCGCCATGGAAAGAGGATCGCACCCGTATGGACTCTGAAATAGGTCCAGAGCACGGCGTTTCCCGAGCGCGGGCCACACTGATCAGGATGAAAGAAGCAGGTTATGCTCCCGGATCATGGGAGGAGATTGCAGGCGTCTACACTGGCTGGGATGTCGACGGAACTCCCACTATACAGACTCGTGTTGTATTGCCGGTGTGGAACGCAGGGCAGGGAGCTGAAGATGACGAGATTGCTCAGCGTCACAATGCTTCACTTTGGGCTGCTAGGATAAAGACCACCCGAACGGCACAAGAAGCGTGGGCTTGCTATCTGGCCTTTGAAGATACAAAGCTCCCAGCCGATGAATCCGTGCTACTGGCCATTCTCGGAAAGCTCCACAAAGAAGACTTACGACTGCGCAAGCTGGAGACGACGAATCAGGAAGATTTGCCGGAGCACACCAGTCCGCAGCGCAGAATCTTTCCTGGAGATACCCAAGAAGTGGAGCCGTTGCCCCCATCGACGCATTTATACACATATACAAGGACCAGCCCTCCCAGCGCGCATGAATTTTGTCTTCAAGTGCAAGACCACGGCATCCATCTGCAGGACAAGTGTCTGGCCTTTCTCATGTCCAACGCCGCCTCCTTCAAAGATGGCTTGGAGTATGTGAGGACTGCAGAGTCCAAATACCCGGCTGTTGGCGGTGTTCACACCCTCGACGCACGCCTGCCTAATGATCTCTTCTTTGCCTATGTCAAATTCCTCTGCAGGTACTCCAACGTAGCTTCCCCGGGGAGATTCAAGAGGCATGCATGTGCTTTGCATTTGCCCTCGCTGGACTACTCAAACGCACGATCGGTTCTAATCACATTCAACTTCAAACACAATCTCATACAGGCGATTTGGCTCTTGAAAGAACGAGGACCCGTCTTCTTGCCTGTCTGGAACGCTGTGCTCGACGCCTTGGCACGTGAAGAATCCTATAAGGCGATGCATCTCACTGAACAGCATGACACTGCTGCGAAAGCAAGAGGTCCACCAGACCTCAACTCTAACACCATTATTGCTTATCGCCTCACGCAGCAAGTGCTGCAGCTGGTACGAAACCGAAACATGGAACTGGATACATATGGCTTCCTCGCAATTTGTCGCTCCACCGAGAACGTCGGCATCGCTTGCTGGGCCATCCTTGCTGAAGACTACGATACCAATCAAGCAGCAACAGAGAGCGATAACGCCTTGGACAAATCCGTATCTAGATCAGCGCACGAGGCAAAGGAGCTTCTGGTGTTGCAGAAACCAGAAAGGCGAGTGGAACATTACTTCAAGCTGCTCGTCGGAGGAGAGTCGTTCGAAGAGGCCAACAAGAAAACGAAGACTCCGGACCGTTTAACCTCGGTCGACCCGCCGGCTTTTTCGCCGGCCCTGCCATCCTACCTCACAATGCCCGAACCCGCGCTCCTGCACGCCTACATCCGCGCCCTAGGCTGGCACGGCTCACACGCCAGCATCCTCGCCGCGCTGAAGTGGATGGCGAAATATCAGAACGAGCTCGCGGAGACTTGCGAGCAGGCGCCCAACGGCCCCAAGTTAATGCGCCGCACCATCGTCGCAGCGAGGGCGTTCCTCGAGCGCAGTTGGCTGCCTGCGAGTTGGGGCGTGAACAGCGATCCCGCGGACTGCGACGACGACGACGATAAGCCTAAGGTGCTGAAGAGGCTGGAGGCGATGGCCTCGGATGGGCAGATCGAGGAGGCGAGGGCGCTGGTGGAGAGCGTTGAGGCTTGGGGCGGGTGGCCGACGGATAGGGAGGTTGGGGTTTACTGTCGGGATGAGAAGAGGTTTAAAGATTTTAGGTAGGATGGGGATTGTGTGTGTGTATTGTAGGATGTGAGGATGTCACGACGATGTACATTATGCTTGTATAAGTACGTGTAGATGTAGATATCACGCATGAACATGTCACATGCTTTCACTTCGGTGGATGGTTACCCGGGTCTGATGCTGTTGGGCTAACATGTTGGAGAGCGGAGTATTATGCAGTAATTTTTTGTGCCTACTTTGGGCTGGCTGTAATCATTGGGGCGAATGCTGTACACAAGCTCGCCACGCAGGTTTTTCGTACATGCACTTACGATACTACCTACTGCTTGGAATTTCGGCCAAACGTGTAGCGAATACTCGGAGTTCCTACTTTAACGCGAATCATGCGGCTAGACTTACCAAATGAACGCTGAGTAGGGTCGACAGTTCTAGACACGGCTGCCTATTGCACCCCTTAGGTGAAACTTACTAGAGTTTCACATTGTACCACGACCAACCAAGCCGCTTTGCCACTTTTGTATCGGAGCGGCAGCTTCCATATGCGGAACAAATATATTCCAGCATCATCGGAACTATACTTCACATGCATGTGGAGCAGCTCTGGCAAGCCAGAATAGCGCTGGCAACCCGTTGCCTATAGCGTCTTTGTAGACTCAATAACCAGTATGGCTGGACGATCTGCTAGGCAACGTTGCTGTTCTTGCCCTGATGCTGTGCTAATTGCTACCCCCTGTGCCTTCTGCCAAGAGGACGAGACGGCATAGATGGACTGCCACTGGCTGCACTCTCGAGAGTGGAGCGGAAACTGACTTGTTTGGTGGAACATCGCTTGCACTGATATGAATTTGTAGACAAACCCTAAAAACGGTATCGAGGCCAACCTTCCAGGATTGCAAGTACAAGTACTGTGGAAGGATGGAGAAGTCCACGAATCCTCAATCAACAACTCTTCCAACACTATGGTCGGATCATCAATCCTCGATTTCGCTGCTGTGCTTACGGCTTTGGCTGGCACTGTGCAGTGCAAGGACATTTATGTCTCACCATCGGGCACCGGGTCAGGCTCTCAGACGGCACCATATGGCTCGATCCAGTCTGCCGTGAACGCAGCTGCTGCTGGAGACACCATCTACCTTCGCGCCGGTACCTACAAGCCGACCACGAACATCCAAATTACGAAGAGTGGTACTAGAACTTCGCCGATCACTCTCCGTTCTTTTGAGAAGGAGAAAGTCATCATCGATGGAGAGGGTCTTCCTGGGTACGTACCAGCTCGCAAGCACATTGTCGAATTTTCGCTTTTCTAACCACCATATTAGGACTCCCTATGGTCTGGATGAGTCCTTGCCGAACAAGGAAAGGGGTACTTTCCACATTGAGAAGGGCAACTACTGGAAATTCTACAACCTTGAGTACGTGGAGCCTCACGTCAGTTGGCGCAGACAGGACTAATCCAAGGCCAGGTTGATCAACGGACCGTACGGCATCTACGCCAGAGATGCCTCGCACAACTACTACGAGCTTATCACCACCCACGACAACTACGAGACAGGTTTCCAGCTCCAGGGTGCCTCCTCGAACAACACTGTCATCTACCTTGACTCGTACCGCAACCGCGACCCTCGTAAGAACGGAGAGAGCGCGGACGGGTTTGCCTGCAAGGAAGGCTCAGGCGAAGGCAACGTCCTCCGCAACGCTCGTCTGTGGGACAACGTTGACGACGGCCTCGATTTGTTCATGTTCGGCTCTGCTGTTACCCTGGAAGAGGTCTACGCCTGGGGCAACGGCTTCAACCGCTGGGACTTCAAGGACTTCAATGGCGACGGAAACGGCTTCAAGCTCGGTATCACCGACAACCCTCCTGCCAACCACATCCTGAAGAACAACATTGCTTTCAGCAACGCGAAGAAGGGTTTCATCGACAACGGCAACCCGGGCAGACTCACCGTGGAGCGCAACACTGCTTGGGACAACGGTGACGTCGGTTTCAACTTCAGAAGCTCGACGTCGTCGCTCAAGAACAACATCGCAGCCGGCAATGTCGGAAGCTCTCAAGTCACCTTAGTCTCCTCCGTCACTGCTTCGGGTAACTCGTGGCAGTCTGGCTCTTGGCCCAACAGTGCTTTTGAAAGCGTCGACCCGTCGGTGCTCAAGGGTGCTCGTGGCTCTGATGGTAAGGTCAAGGCCAGTGGTTTCCTCATTCCGATTGGCAAGAACATCGGCGCGACCACGCGCGCACAGGTCTAGATTTTAATTATGATTCATAAGCCAAGAGTCATGGTAGTGATCCGAGACTGGCACCGTCAGTGCAGAGTAGCTCGATGACGGAATGAATCAGACGATAGTCCTGCAAAGCGATAGCGTACATCTATTTTCGATTTAATTACGCTGCGGCACAAAGGCTGCATGCAACGCCTTTGAGGAATGCCCAATGCATTAATGATGCTCGGTTGACGAGTACAAGTTTATTGCTAGAAGCATGATCTTATCGCACTTCGTGGTCATTCGCTGCAGAATGAATCCACAGTGATTGTACCCAAGCAAATCGCCGCTGGACCATATTGAACGACGCGCAAAGATCACTCTTTGATGTCAAAGGTCAGATACCGGCTCAATGCTTGTTGACTCCGAAATAGAGACTAGCTGAGCTCGCTCCAAGTAAAGAAACAAAATACTTTGACTTTGTTGACTGCGAAGGCAAATCTATACAGTCGCTATATGCTATCCTACGTACAGCAATACCAATGACTATCTAGGCAGTATTGAACGGAGCCATTGATGATTCGGTCAGGACTACCATTGAAATATTAGAGCTTGATCCACAACTTATCATCTGAGCATCCAACGCCGTCAAGCTCAGAGTCGATAAAGTTTGATTTTGGAGTTGAGTGTCTGAAAGACGGCCTCTGAGGACTCTGTAGCTGTACGCAAATGGTGCGCAACAACGCTAAAGCCGATCCTTCAGATGTCCCGGTAACGGCATCTGACCGATTAGTGCAGCACCACACCCAACTCGATGTTTCCCTTCGTCACACCTTTCTTGCTCGCTCTTGTTGCGAAGTATATGATCGCAGCCCCTCCGACCCATAACAAGAGGTTAAAAGACATGAACCCTCGGAGGTAAGGCCCCATAATCCACCAGAAGAACCCTAAATCATTCCCATCAGAAATACCTTCGAAGCTGTACCCTACTCTGATGAAAAGTCGAAAGGCCATAGCCGCCATGACAGCTGCCTGCATGCAGCACGACCTCAGGCTTAGAGTGCCGTAGTCGCTCATCTTGCGCAGCTCCCAATACTGAGCGCAGAACTGGAACAGCAACAAGAAAGGTGTCGATTGCAAATTGAGAATGGTGATCATGGCTACTACCATCGTTGAATCGGCAACCATTGAGTAGTTGACCGGCTTGCCGAGGACCTCCCAGGCGAGGAAGACAAAGATGAAGGCGTGAATGAGGAGAAGTATCGGGATGACGACTTTGCCGCCAATCTGTTTAGATCTACCCATCACGTAGGTCGCAACGCTACCAGAAGTCAGCCTATGGTACATGTTCTGTTCAGGAAGAACTCACATGGCTATTGCACACATCCATTGTGCGAAAAATTGAGCCACACAGAGTCTGGAATCAAACGTTGACAGCTTAGTTGGCAAGTCGACATCCCAGAAGCGTAGTAAAGCGAGCGAGAGTTGGAGATTGCAGAAGAGACCGTGCGTGAAGATGTAGAATGGAGAGATTCCTTCGATTGATGGTGTCTGGCCGGTTGTGCATTTTCGAAGGTGGCGGATCTGTGGCAGATATGCGGCGACGATAGCTCCTACCAGGCACCTGAGATATGTGAGACGTTGTGCTAGAAATTTCGTGTGAAAGACTTACAAGTCGAAAACAGTAGCGAACGGGTCAGTGAACTGGAGCAAAGGCTTTGTCGAAGGATCCATCTTGATCAGGTGCTATCAGGCTCTGAGAAACTTGCGTACACGTCGGGATAGGAGAGAGAGACTGTAGACTATCGTGGGAGAATCTCTCTCGTTTGGAGGCACAACTCCATCGTCGCTGTTCTGGCATTCCCTGAAGCGTGCAGGAATCTCGTACCAACGCTTGTCGCTTACAAGCTTCAAGGCTGTCGCTAGTTGGTGCTTCGGCGCTTCTCAGTAGTGCCAGATTGTCAATGCGCATATGTGCTATATTCGTCCTCACCAGTAGCACAGCGATGGTCTAGTCGATCACATCAAGAAGTGTAATTCATACTGCTCGCGCTCAAGCCACGTATGACTTCCATTCCTCGCAGAGCTTGACGCATGTTCTGGAAAGAATCGACTGCAATACATTGATATTTGAGCAATTCGCTGGCGAAGAGTCATGTCGGTTGGAAAGCAGGCGAAATAATGTGTGGCTGGCTTGGTTGGTTGGCGCATTTCCGAAGCGGGGCGAAGTCTTCCCGCTCAACGAAGACTAATTTGAACGAATACTAAACGAACACTTTCAACCTACATCCTGCAGGATGCATGGTAGCCTGGAAGCGCCGATGGAGGTACTTCGTCCACCTAGTAATGAAAGACAGATATCTGCAAGCTGTTCTTTACAAGCATTCCAGATACGCAGAGCGTCCCAAGCAGCAGTAAGGCCAGCTCATCAGCAGCTCCCACGATGGCAGGTTTCGCCACGCTTCTTCGATCTTTTCCTCGAAGTCCCGTGGTGCAGTATATAACTGCACCAATCGACCGAATTGGTTATTTGCCAGTTCAAATTTGAGCATCACCATCAAGGCAGGACATCGACTGACCTTTCTGTCACTCTTATACCTGCCAGTCTTTCATTCCCGCTTGCTTTCTATCAGACCTGCCGAACTTGGGTGTCGTGGAGTTGTTGTGAATCGAGGACGCATTTTGGTTCCAGTGCTCTCACAGGCTATATTGCCTTCCCAAGAGAATGTTGCACAAGACGCGGTCAAGGGGTGGTGACGGAGAACGCACTTCTTTCTTGACGCATCATGCAAAGTCGTTGTGTCGGTATTATCTGCCCTAACTATGCCTGCAATACAAAATGATACGACACAGCGTCGTCCGTAAGCTAAAAGAATGCAGTCAAATGCTCGAAAATGGTACTCCCTCTTCCTAACAATCTGATCATCGAATCAGCTCGAAAAGTACAACTCCAAGCCACCCTCATCCCCCTACCCAACAAGCTTATCAACCCTCTCAGCAACCTCCTTCGGATCCGTAAAGACATGCCAAACCCCCCTCTCAACGCCCTCAAAAGCCTTCTCAAATCTCGCATCCCCATTCTTCGTTTCCTCGTCCATCCCCGCAATCCCCGTAACCTTCCTCACGAAAATCGCGCCAACCCACCCAGGGAACTTCCTTGCGCACTCACCATAAGCCTCCGGGTCAGACTGCGTAGAATCGCCAATGAGGATGAATTTCTTCTGCGGCAGCCACGAGTGGACCTTCTCGATGCGGTCGGACTTGTACTCTTGCGTGCCTTGGCTGAGAGAGGCGATCAGGCCACCTAGATTCTGCCAGGAGGCGTCGCGGAGGATGAGTGGGCCTGAGGGGAAGTGGTTGGTGCGGAAGGAGCGGAGGAATGGGTAGAGGTTGTATGGTGAGGCGGAGAGGTAGAGGTATGCTGGGTCTTGGAGCTTGGTTTTGAGATGGGCGTAAAGTTCGGGCATGCCGGGTACTGGGAGCGCTCGCTCGACGCAGAAGGTGTTGTGGAGGATCCCGAGTGGCGAGGTGGTTTGCGTGATTTTGATGGTGTCGTCGATATCGCTGATGATGGCCCAGCCGGTGGGCTGAACAAAGTATGTGGTGCTCTCAAGGCCGAACGGTGGTGGCAGGTGAGCCGCTACAGTCTGAACCTCGTCTTTGGACGGTCTACATATAGTCAGTATAGTCAATCAACGCTTCATGGTGTCTCAAACTCACTGGAACTTGATATTGCGCACTTCAGAGCTATACCCACTCTGATTGCTCGGACCAAGCCTGAGAGTCTCCTTGCCATCGACAGTAATCTCAAGAGTCCGATTCGGCAATATCTGGTCAGCAAAAGGCTGCAAGCGCTTCGCCATACGCTTTTGCAACTCCTCATCATCGAGACCAAGGTCTAAAGCATCCGCTACAATAGCGACAGCTTTGGAAAGATCCTTGCCCGAGTTCTTAATAAAGTAGCACGCGACGAACTCCGCTTTCCACTGCTCGCCATCCTTAAAAGCGACGTTGTCGAGAATCCAGACATTGTGCAGAGCAGGGTCGACAGCCTTGGGTTTCTCCCAGCTACAGAAGTCCGACGTCAGCTTACATGCAACAGAGGAGCCTCATCAACTAGCACTTACGGGAATGTAATAGGGAAGCGATCAAATAGATCCGGCAGCCAGGATCTAAGTTCCTCCGGTACGTCAGGTGACCATGGCGAAGAGCGCTCGATGCCTCCAGCGTGGAGCACGTCGACTGCGACGCGCCGGCCCTGGGAGACGACTTCTCTGAAGAAATTCATCATGTAGAATCAGGTAAATTGATCAGGGTCTCCAATGATCAGATAATAGTCTCCCGGAGAATATATTGAAATATTGTATACGACAAGTACACGCGCTCGGGGTCGACGCACTCTTTATGCAGCCCACGAGGCGCTGTGAAGCACGTGGACACAGTACGTCGGCGGAGCAGCTCGTATGCCACTATGTTCCAGACGGAAGCGCAGCAGGCCACACCGATGTGTCGACAACTGGTCTTGGTGAAACGAGAAGTGCTCAGGCGAATAGAAGGCCAAGAGAATGCCGTGTTCGTGCTGCTCTGTCTGTCAGGAGAGGCATCCTCTGTGCAATACCAAGCCTTTTGTTTGTTTCGCTGACGTGCGGCGCTGCAAGCTGCACATGGCGGGTGATCTCCAACTCAACTCGTCCTACCGCGCGCCACAGCCGATACACCAGCGGCAGATCGACGGGCCTGTCATGGATGGCCCTTGATCGAGGTGGCTCTTGTGGGTACATAACCTGACGCAGATCCATCTTTGTCTACAAGCTCCTGCGTGTTGGAGTGTGAATAGGTTAATGGAGCTTGAATCTAATTCTAGAAATATATATCCAAATCGCCAGTAGGAGACATCAATAATTCGTTATGTACAAGTTGAGAAAATTAAGCATGACTGACCACACTCCTCTTCTTCTTCTTTTCCTCATCCTTATCTTTATCCTTGTCACCTCCCCTCAGTCTAGCGGGTAGAGTCATCGCACTGAACATACTCTTCGCCGGTTTGACCGTGACGTCGCTTTTCCCAGCCTCGGAAGCAGTGCGTCCCTCCTTGCGTTTCTTCTTCTCCTTGTCGTCGTCATGTGATTTGCTATGTTTCGAGCGACTACTATGATGACTCTTCTTATCGTCGCGCTCGCTACGATGGCTGTGATGGCTGTGCTCACTGCGAGCTCCAACGGAGCTGATGCTGTCTTCGGGCAAGACGGTGCGGGCATCGATGTTCTCTTGAGCTAGCTCCCTCTCCTTCTCTTGAGCGAGGATGGCGCCTATGGCATGGTCGTGCGACACGCTATGCTTCGTGCGGCTGCTGTGGTGGCTCTTGCGATCCCGATCGGAACGGTGGCTGTGGTGGCTATGTTCACTGCGAGCAGGCTTTGATCCAACGGAGCTGATACTGTCTTCTGGAACGACAGTCTGCGCATCCATCGGAGCGCGCGACTTCTCGTCGTCGTGACGATAGCTGTGCTTCGATCTGCTGGAGTGGTGGGTGCGGTGACTGCGGTGGCTTCGCTCAGAGTGTCGACTGTAGTCGCTGCGTGGGGCCTTGGGCTGAGTTAGATCGATACAGCTGATGCTGTCGTCTGGAACGACTGTTTTGGTGTCTCCAAGACCATCATCTTCGAGATCTTCATAGCCGCGCCCAGAAGCAAGAGAGCTGGGCAAAGGTACACCAGCAGCAGAACCAGAGGCGTGCGAAGGTCTCCTAGACACGTGAGACGGAGATGCTGATGCTTGAGAACCACGTCTAGAGGCTGCGACTGAAGGCTGCGCGGAGGGAGCATGAGAAGGAGCTCGTGAGCCTGAAGGCGGCACACGGATTGCCGAAACTTGCGACTGTGCTCGCGTAGCCGACTTCGGTTGCTCAGACGGAGGGTAGTAATATGAAGGGACCGGAGAATCTGGCAGACGATACTCCGCCGCGGTTGTTCTTGACACCTTGGACTCTGCTTTCGAAGCCGGGGCAGGGATGTGAGCAGCACTGTCGCGACGAGAAGCCTTAATTGTGCTTGCATCGGACAAAGTGTCGGGGTCGCGCGAAGCGCCAAGACGTGAAGCGCCATCGCCATGAGAGCTGCCGTGTCTTGATCCTTCGTGTCGTGAGCCACTGCTGTATGTCGATCCCTCGTAGGATGAACCTCCATGTCTCGAGCCCTCGTGTTTAGAGCCTTCATACCTGGACCCTCCAGCTCTCGAACCGTCATACCTCGAGCCGTCACGCTTCACGCGCCTGACAGTACTAGCCTGCGACTTGACATCTTCGTCGTCGCGCTCCTCGCGCCTCGAGCTTCGGTGCGAAACTCTCGACTCCGAATCCTCGTCGCGGCCACTTCGCACAGACTTGCTCGAAGCCACAAGCTCTTTGGGACCTTCAATGTAAAGCTGACTCTGGGCAGAAGGCTCATCTGTCAAAGTCGCCGAACGCTTAGGTGGTGCTCTGGAGCCAGCTGCGGTCGACGAAGGAGCAGGATAGTACACAGAGGCATCAAAGGTCTGACTGCGGGCGACCTGTGGGCGACGAGCGGTCGTTCTATTTGTTGCGGCTGCGATCTCACTGTCGGCGTCCAACGCGCGGAGGGCTTGCGAACGGCGGCTAGTATGCGTACTCATTGCTGGTTGGACCTCACTCGCTGCGTCGAGAGCGCGACTTGATGTGCGATGTGACGTGGCTCGGCTAACGACTGTTGGAGCCGGAGCCTCACTCCTAAGATCGCTTGCGGGCGCTTCGAGCGCGCGACTCGACGGTCGGTGGGACGTGGCTCGGCTAAAAACTGTTGGAACCGGAGCCTCGCTTCTGCGATCAATCGTGAGCGCGTCGAGCGCACGACTCTCGGCTGGGTGGCGTGAAGTGTGTCTTGTAAGCACCGTCTTGATTTCGTCGTCATCATTCGCCGGACCAGCTTCGAGCATACGCATCTCTTGCGGATAGTGCGAAGTGTGCTTACTAAGGACAGACTGTATTTCGCTGTCCCGATCGTAAGCATGTGCTTCGATGGCACGAAGTGCGGTGGGTGCTTGAGTGGGGACTTTAGTCGGCGGAGGACGAGGACCAACTCGCGATTCAGTGACACTGAAGTTGCGGTGTTGACGTGGAGGCGGGCCAATGGATTCTGTCGTGCTGTAATTCCGGTGATACTGAGATCGAGGTGCAGCTGACATCGATCGTTTCGCGGCAGGAGCGTAGGCAGAGACCCTGGTACTTGGGCCCCTACCACGCTCATACGAAGCCATCAACGCCTCGTGGGCAGCCTCTGCGCGTGCGCTGTCTTGCTCAGACTGGTAGAAAGCATAGCCAATAGCACCGACAGCCACAGCACCTATGACACCACCAAGCACGCCCTTCGTGGTGATTCCATTGGAAAGCGATGAGATAAAAGTGCCAGCTCCTTTACTTGCTGGAGCTTCCTCAGCGGCAGGCTCTGCCACCGATTCTCCCTTTTCCTCTGGCGCCGCCTCAGAAGGTGCTTTGACAGATGGAGCAGGTTCTTCGGCCGTAGGTGCTGCTGACTTGGCTTTGGACGCCACAGACGCAGCGTCGGCCTCACGAGCAACACCGTCCTGCCACGTCAAGACACGGCTTTTCTCCTCGTCGGCGTGAGATGGCTCTTCATGGCAGGGTCCATTCTCACGGAAGATGAATTCGATCGTGTTGCCATCCAGGTCTTCCACAGCGGCGTTGAAGCAGCTGCATTCATTGTTGCGATAACTAGGAGCTCCACTCGGCCTGCCTCCAGCCTTGAGGGCGTTGGTGTAGCACTCGCGTACTTGCGTTCGGTCGTCGGCAGCAAAAGCGATGTGTGTTGGTGCGATCCTCGTGCTGCATAAGGTTAGTCCCTGCCTGATATATGTCCCTTGCCCTTGCAATTCGGCCTCACCTCCGGGGTCCCTGGGTAATGAAGAAGTCGGCGTCGTCGATCCCGAGACCGATGGAGTCGCCTTGGCAGCCGATGTAGCGGTATCCAAGAGGCTGAAGCGCAGATAGGTAGAATGAGGATGCGGCGGGAATGTGAGATACTGTAAGTCCAAGGTGCGAGACGGGCATTGCAACCGCAAACGTAAGTAGCGGAGTATTAGGAGAGCACAAGGGATAAGCTTAAAAATTATAGTGGAGCAAAGATGCGTGAGTGAAGGTGTATCGTGCAGTGGAAGGGGAACCCCGGTGGTCGCACGGGAGTGTTGGACAAAGTTAACAGAAAGATGTAGAAGGACTCGGGGTGTTGGAAAGATAGTAGTGTAACAGGAGCACATGCTGCTCATGAGGTGTTGGACGTAATCAGAGACATTCGCCTACCATCCACTCCACACCGTCCCGACCCATCACCGGAGGACAAGTCGCTGGCGGCGTATGCACGGCAGCCGCGAAGACGCCAAACGGTGAGGCAGGCAGTCGGCACGCTTGCCAGACCGTAAGAGCTCGCGGCCAGGCTCCCAGGTGGCCGTCGAGGTACTTCCACTGTTCCAGTAGGAGTTAGAAGGTCTGCCCACGACTACAGAGCCCCACTAGTGCTGGCCCAGGGGTGCTCGAAGAAGGCGGCCAAGGCCTAGTTGCGTATGGGGCGGTGGAATAGGCGCCTACTGGCTGGGTGAGCAGCTATGCCTGGAGACGTCTGATCAGGCGAGCATACACCGCATGCCACGTTGAAGTCTTATGCAGGACTAAGGCAGGAGGGCTGGTGTCAGAAACCGGCACGGCACGAATAATGCGTTTGTCTGTGGATCCCGCCGGAGTGGGCTGGGTTGAGTGGAGACCGCCTTGCTGGACTTCGATGGCGATGTCTGCAGACGATCACGTGTAGAAGGCGCGCGCCTATAGGGTACCTGGTCTATACATGCCTTGCAGGATGGGTATTCCGGATCACATGGAATTAAATCGCCATAAGTCGTTATAAAGTTGCGATGGCTGTGTGTATGTAGATGGGAAAAAGCCGATCTTCACACGCAAAGTCGGTGTCCAAGGGTCGCAAATCCAAAAATCCTCACCGACGCCTGGAACCCGACCAAGGTCCCACCACCTCATCCATGCAACAGCGCTAGATAAATCCACGGTCAAAAAACACCAGCGTCTTCGCCATGCGCACTTCCGAGCATCCAGATTAGACTGCCGCCGCGAGCGTAGTCATGCGTGTGTGTCTTCACAAATAGCAATACTACCATGTCGTCGGCGTCGCTACCCGATCCCAAAGGTCGAAGCCACCCGCCCAGCAGGCTGTTATAGTGTGCATGTATAGCATCGTCACTCTTCTGCACCAAGCTCAAGCCCAAAAGCAAGCATCTCGCATAGCTTTTTGCACGATCGCGTATACCCACTTCCTCACGCGTATCAATTTGATCGGTCGCGATCTACGATCTGTTGGTAAACTGCGCCGCGCCTAGAGATACTGACGCTTTGCCTGCGTGGTGTCATCGAATAGTGTATTCTTGACACGACACACTTTGCCACCGCATGCCCTCATTTCATATATGCAAGCGTTCACCGCTAGGAATGATCCGAGAGAATCCCCGTTCGGCTCCAGCCTCCTCATTAATTAATCACAGTAAAGGTTGCTAATCGACAGGAGCACATGTTCACATGCATCAAAAGTTCAATATTAGACGTGTTTTCTCGTTATTTTCTGGTGTTACAATATTTTCGTGGCTATGCCGAATTTGGCTGGTGGTGTCAACGCAATCGTGCGAGATGCACAAACTTGCTGAGGTCCTCGCGTGCTAGATCAATACCCGATCAACTAGGCAGATCATACTCGTGCCGTGGGGCAGAGAAAATTCCAATGATGCAACCAAAGTTGCTGGCAGTCGCGACATGCAAAGGAAGCGTCAATGAAAGTGCGCATCCTTCTCCAACTCTTTCTCTTTTTTTGCATTTCCTTCAACAGGCGTTCTCCTCAAACCCATCAACCCGTGCGTGCGTGATTTGGCGTTCCTTGGCCGCAAAGAGGGATTTGCTCAGATGACATCCCAGATGTCCTCTGCTGCGTGACAGAACTTGCTGCATGCAACACTGGCACTGAGAGAGAAGTTGCTGATAGAAATCGCATCGTCCTTGTACTGGTCGGCGAAGCTATCATTACCCTTGGCCATGGCTCCAACAAAGACGCAAATGCTCTCCTTGGGACCGAGGTCGGCCACGTAGTCACGCACTCTAACCACAGGGGCATCGAACGACAGGGTGACCTTGCGGCAGTTGGGCGGAAGGTGGTCGGTGATGGGGTTCTTGATGACCTTGAGCAGCTTCTCCTGCGAAGTGGTGGAGCGAATAGACAGTTTGTGCAGGAGCTGGACCATAAGACCAGCGAAGCGCTTGAAAGTACGCGGGATACGCACGGTCGGTGAGACCTCAATGAGCACGCCCTTGGCGGTGTGGATGTAAATTTGGAGTCTGCCGGCCTTGTTGATGGGCGAATCCAGCAGGGTCAAGAGACACTGGTGGGTGATATCGGGACGCGCATCAGAGATGTCGCGGTTCATCTTGCGCATGACTCCAATGTGCTCGTCGCTGTTGAGCAGCGAATATTTGTCATCCTTCATGCCGTTGCGGCCGCCATGTGCGGCCTTGTAGGTCTCGAGACTGGCGTTGGAGAGGACGACAATCAGGCGCTTGGTGTCCTTGTCGCTAGAGGCGATGGGGACATGCTGCTCAGAGACGAGCTGAGGGAGTGTGGGAGGTGGGAGAGACTGTGTCTGGGTGCCTGCGGTGGAGGAAGAAGCGTGGTCAGCCATTGCAAAGACCTTGTTGAAAGGTGACTGCGCGGGAGGAGTGTGGTGCATTTGATTCGTGCTGGTTGCGCAGCAGAAAGAATATGGAGAGGTTGGGTGTGGAAGGAGGAATGACTGCGCGGTGAATGCACGAAATGCACCTGCCCGCTCTAAGCCATATATGGAGGGGCATGGGCATGCGATGGAGCGCAGCAAGCAAGCAAGCAGCACTTACGATAGCGCTTGGAATCACGACCCGACGACGAGGGTCGACGGCCAACGTACTCGCCGTCCTCGCCGCTGTTCTCTTGCGCAGCGTTTGAAGCAGCAGCCTCAGCGGCATCGACCTCGGCCTGGTCGAGCATGATGGCAGTGGTGCTCTCGGGCTCAGCCATGACGATCTTTTTTTTATATGTATGTGCGTTGGAGTGCGCCGGTTCGAGTGCGCTGGAGTTGTTGTACTCGTGACAATTGAGCGAGCAGAAGCAGCGAGGCAATTGTATTTGGCAGGTGTAATTTGGAATAGTATGGTCAGGTGTTGTGTGGGAAACGGAAAAGAGCAGCCTTTGCGGCGGACGGTGCAAAGTTCTTCGCGGACACCAGTCAGCCTCTCCAAGTCCAGCCGGATCCTACTCCAGCTCGAGCTCAATTTGAGTTTGCCCGACTCGGCTACATTTCTGAACCCGCTATGTGACCGATGGACCCCTCCTGTATGGTTGAAGAGCCCCCCAACCTGATCTACTGAACACCCTCGCTGCACTATCTCTCTCCACTGTGAGACTTGGCGACGTGTAACCGAGCCATCACTCGGCCACCGAGAGAGGCATCGTTTTCTTCAGTTTCGAGTCTATTTCTTGCTGCCTGCAGCATGGTGTTACCTCGGGCTGAATCATCTCGTACCTGATCCTCTGGCGACTCTGGATAAATAACATGGCGTATGTCGAGATTACGCCAAGTTGCCGCAGGCTTGCATAAAGCATTCAACGACTGCAGTTGGACAACTCAACACTTGTTCTTCTCGCTACACGCATCTTTGTGCCAGTACGTCGTGATGGGCCACCGCATGTCCCTCTCAATGTGGACACAAGCTCCGTTTAGCTGGTTGGCCTCCGGATTGATGAAGTACGAGTGAGATAGAGACATAAACAATCAATAAACATCTGTCAAAAGCAACATCACATCTATAGGTGTCTCTACGACCGAATTTGGGCTCTGCAAGATCCACCAGATGACAGTAGGAGGGCAGACCACGTGAGCGAGATCGTAGGCAATATGTTCAGAAACATCAACCACTCATAATGTAAGGCCATTCATGATGGTTCACAATACATGGTTGCAGAAGCACAGCAACATGACACGTCTGAAGGCTTTGCTGCATTATACCCATTTCCAGGTCGTGCTCTAAACCCCGAAGCAAGGAACAAGTTAGGGTGACGATGGAATATTCCAGAAGCTCCAAGGAGTCACATGACCAAGGTCTCTATGGCAGTCTGCAAAGCCCAAGTAGTGATCAGGAGCATGCCAGCAAGTTTCCATGATGGCATTGTGCTGACGTGGCACAACCGGCCATGACCCAGACGATGTCGACCGCAGACACCCAATGCTAGCCAGAATTTGATATCAATCGTCGATGAACAACACATCTTACTTTACGACGGACCTCGCATACAGTATCCACTCTATCCAATCGCCTAGCAGCGCGTCACCGGGTGGGCCTGCCTGAAGCCATGCAATATCAGCCTTCGGTTATACATAGGAGATATGACAACACCTGAAAGGAACCACAAAAGTGACAACACGCGCGCGCGCGGAGAGCCTTGCATTATCTCAATTTCTAATCTAGTCGTATCGGTACATACCGCGCAGGAAGGAATGGCGTTATACTAGCTCTGCCCAAATATCATTCAAGCTAAAGGTCTTGCATCCACGCCGTCGGTTCTTCAAAGCACCAGCGCATGCGGCGGCGACCTCGCATCAGGTATCCCATAGCTTATTGCAGGTGACAGCAGATGCAGATCGTGATCGGGCGAGCGATGCCTAACGCCATTGCGGGCACTTCGGGTCTGACATCCGTGGTGTGATAAGAATCCTGAAGGAGCTTTGTTTTCATGGCGAGAGATGCGTCATGAAGAAGCAGGCGGTGCAAGTGCTAAAGCCACTGGAGCTCGTCTGCAGTTTTGATTTCATGGGGCGATGCCTGACACTTGCAAGTCCCATGAAGTCTGTCGATCGCTGATGAGTCGCCATGTGGTGCCAGGGTGCGTGAGAAAGATCCGTTGCTAGCTTGCCCCATGCTATCCTCCTCGCCTCGATGGAGGGCACAGAAGGCGATGTTCGAATTCCGAGTATTATTCCTGCCGTCATAACGTCTTCCCAATTCCTCATTTGTGATACTCATCAGCATCAGTAGGCTTGATAACATCGCTCCGCACCCTCACAATCGTCTCCGTCTTGACTCCGCCCAGCTCGAACAAATTCTCCTGGCTGTCGTGCGGGCTGCCGACCTCCGTGGTGGAATTCCAGCGCTGTCTCCTCTTGCTTTTGATCGTTCCGCTGGCTTCGATGGTGGTCACGTTGCCGAAGGTATCGTCTGGTCGCAGGCGGAAAGTGTCGATGGCGCGGTTCTTGTCGGAATCGGGTCCGAAGAGGAGAGCACGGCGGGTGATGCTGTAGAGGAGGACGTCCAGCCAGCCGTTGGAAGTGATCATGGCACCGGCTATGCATAGTTGGACGAACGTCACTTCTCGTCCCGCCATCGACATGAGACGTGCTATGACCAGTGGCAGGGTGCAGATAACGTAGATGATCGGGTAGGCGATGATGAGCTTTGCTACGTTGCTGGCGCGGGCTTTCGTCTCGGCGTCGTAGAAGGACGAGGCAACACGCTGACGGATGATCGAGAAGATGAGCGCGTAGATGACAACGGTAGCAAATTCAGCAATCAGAATCCAGAAGTAGTGCAGCCAGAGACGCTGAGAGGAGTACTGGTTGTTCAGCCAGCACCAGGCTCCAGCGCGGACGTACACATCGTCAGGGTGCAGTACGACGCCTATTATCGCGAGCAAGTAATTGAAGATCCAGAGGGACCCAATAGCGGCCAAGAAAGTACGGTTTCCGAGGCGATAGTCGTGCACGATATCGGCGTAACTGTGTATCGCAATGGCGAGGGTGAAGAGACCGCTTGACAAATCTCCCGTCGACACAAACCAGCCCTGTGCCCAGCAAGACGAAGTGCCCACCGCGATGGCGTTCCTTCGCAGCCATTCCGCGTTCAGCATGAAAGCAATGCTTTGCTGCACGTCTGCGATGATCAGATTGAAGATAAGGACGAGGAACTGGTTCGTCCGAGTCTTCTCTGTGCCCCTTATGAACCGGTATGCCAACCGGAACAGCAGTGTCGACGACAGAAAGAAGGACAGGAACCCAAACGCCGAGACGGCTGCGAGACCATGCGTGAGGACATCAGGGAGCGGTGTCAATGTTTCTGATGCGAGTGTCGGCATCCTTGTGGTGTTGGCGTGTGTACTGAAGCAGAACAAGGAAGCAAAGATCCGCAAGATGTAAAGCAGGGCAGGCGCATCTCAACCTCGCAGCACCCACGATGCCGGAATGGCGCAAACCAATTGCCGCCGCATTATAATGCCTATACCTATATCGGATGATCATCCCCTGTAACCTAAATGATTGAGAGTTCTCGATTGCGAGTTGCACGCCTGATCGTGGTGATTTTACGGAATATGCCAGCCAGCATTGGGCGATCTTGCATAGCAGCATAGGGCAAAGCAGATCGCTTAGACAGTCCGCTCCAGTAGAGTTTTGTCGACAACCATTTTGCCTGTTCCCACGCGCATACGGCGTCGCCGGTGGCTGCCTTTCGTGACACCGGTTCATCTTCGCGTGGCGTCTAGGACAACGGTAACCGAAAGTATGCATTGCCAAGCCATGTTGACAGGTCGAGGCCCCTGAAACTACCCCAGTACTCCAACCCTGGATTCACGGACGTCGATCAGAACAACTCATTCATTGGTGTTATACAACGCTGTATCATCTTCTGTTCTTATCGTTGACGTGAATATGCCATGCAGGCTATATCCAAGACATTTGTAGAGCGTGACAACGGATTTTGGTGTCCGGAAAAGCAAGGTAACGCCTTCACGTGTTGTGGCTGACGACAGCCCAGATTCCGAGTCAGGAACCTTTCTGGTCGTATCGTTTCACCTCGTGATGGCGGAATTAGTACGTTCTCGAAGAAGAGCTTGCAGATGCTGAAGCCGAGGATCAGAGTGCACTTGCCACAAGAGGCAATGAAGGATCGATCCCATGGAACTTGGGCGTATGCAAGATCACAGGTGTGTGGACATGCAATGTACCCTCGAAAGCGGTTCTCGACGGGCTATTCCACACAATTTTCAGCGTGTACTCTGGCGGCGAAGTGTCAGAAGCTCGTACGGCTTGTCGTGATGAATTTGGTAATTTCTTGACTACTGCAGTGTATTTTTGGGTTTTCCGTCGATCTTTCGGACATAGGAGGACTTG
Source organism: Cladosporium sp. BSL10 (assembly GCA_001553865.1). Taxonomy (NCBI): domain Eukaryota; kingdom Fungi; phylum Ascomycota; class Dothideomycetes; order Cladosporiales; family Cladosporiaceae; genus Cladosporium; species Cladosporium sp. BSL10. The sequence continues at coordinate 75,611 of LJJI01000204.1, forward strand.
TAATCGATGCTGGAGATCGCTTGAAGTCTGTGACTGGCTGTAAGCATGTTGGTTTAACTGTATATGATCATTTTGTCACATCTCACTTTCAGCTGCGATGTCGGAGTGGTTAACGAGTTAGACTTGAATGGGATTTATCCAATCAGTTATCTAATGCCTTCGGGCGCGCAGGTTCGAATCCTGTTCGCAGCGCAACTCCCCTGTGTATAATTCATGTTTTTTGCCTAAAATTCGATTTCTTAGGGTTCTGCCATAGTTAGGTGAATGATCGTGTCAGAAACGCTAATTTTTCGAGGGGCAACGACATGAGGCTGTTTGTGAGAGTCTATTGAGTCAATTCTGCGACCAGGGAATCGATTGGATCGTTCGTAGTTGAGTATCGTTGCTGAAATGGCTGGATTTGAGGGTTGAGTAAGTGAACTTTCCGGAGAAGTCTAAAATCGATCGAGCACAAAGAGCAAGAGTGACGTAAGCGAATTGCGAGTATAAGCTGACCTGTAAACATCTCATCTAAGCGAAAATAACACGAGGGGATACAACATTCCAGGTTTGTTGCTTGCTCGTCGCAAAATCCGGCTCCCCAGCCCAAATTTCTCTTAAGGCCCACAAATAGAGTTCGAGAGCACAAGTATACATACGGACACAGTCCTTGCCCCATGAGTCTACGTACAGCACCAGTCGCTTCACCAGCCGTATCTCAGTGGTCAAGGTAGTCAACTATATCGCCATTCTAACTCGAAGGCACTACTGCACTAAATTCTGAAGCGATCTTACAGCTTTGGCCGTATCTCAGTGGCGTGCGTGGTTGATTCATAAGCCTGGCAGACTGTTTGCTACGAGACGATCAGAATCGAAGTGGTATGGTATCTCAATGGTACTTTTAGCCATGCCAGATACCCAAAGCCGTCGATAAGCCCCTAGTACCTGAACAACAATAGTCCTCCATAAGCCTGTGCGCGACAACGACTGGTACCATAATTCCAAGCAGGCGGAAACAGTCAATCATCGACCACCGTCACCAGCGAGGCACCATTGTAACGACACTGACAGCTCGGTATCTCGTGTGCGCCTCCCTCACGGATCGACATCAAAGCAAAAACAAATCTGCCATTGAGATGGTTTCGAGGCTGCGTGCTGTGTCTGGCGTTTTACACACTGATACCACCTCGAGCGCAGATGATGATCTTCTCGGTTTTGGAACGGAGATGCAATCAATGCCATCGCATTCTTCCAGTATTCAACACTCACATGCCATCGAGCGCCGACAACTATCTGCTCGCGTTGACCACAGAGACGCGCTCCAAGCTATGTAATGCTAGAGTTGAGGTCTCGACACAAATATTTGCTCCAACGCTTTCGAATGCCGTACGCGGGCTACTATCCAACCTTTACGGCAAAAGCGATATTGTCACGAGACTTTGGCAATGATTTCACTTCCGGTTCATACAATGCGCAGGCATAGTACTGAAAGGGACGGATGGATGAAGGAATAATTGACAAGTGCTGTGATCCCCATGACAATAGTCACCCAGTCTCTCAGTCCAGATGCACAACCGCACGCCCAGTCCACTCTCCTAACTGAAACCCCTTACAATCAACAAGGACCAATGCCTATACAAAATCCGCATCTCAATCACCATCCGCCGGCCCTCCTCCCAGCACTATGTCCACCTCTCTTCGCAATAGCTAATCTACGCCTCTCCAACCACCCCCTCGCCAAAACCTGGAAATCCAGCACGTCGCTCTCCAAGCTCTCCACCCTACCCCTCACAATCGCCCTCCACGCTCTCTGCACAACAATAGCCGCGCCAGCAACCCTCTGCTTCTCACTCACAACCCTCGCGCACTCCCTCGCCACCCTCATACCCGCCACCCTTTGCCTCAGCACAACCCAGCCTTGCTTCGCGCGGAAAGCGCGCTGGATCGTCGCCGCGGCGTGGAAGCGCCTGGCCAACGGCAGCAAGCGCGAGGCGAGGAAGGCGAGGTTCGCGAGCGTGGTTTGGCGGGTGGGGATTGATGTCGTGGTGGAAGTGAGGTTCTTGACGAAAGCTTCGCTGCAGCCCATGGCGCGGAGGCGGGTTGCCGTGGTGGTGCCGAGGGAGGAGCGTGTGTTGACGGGGGCGAAGAAGGCGGCGAAGGAGGCAACGATGGCGGAGTAGGCGGTGCCGTCGGCGAAGGAGGTTGTCAGGTTTGTGATGTAAATCCCGACGGGAAGACAGTAGATTGAAGCCCACTTCTGGAGTAGGGCGTCGACGGGAAGGACTTCGAGTTCTGAGCGTGCCGAGTCCTGACGGGCGATGTCGTCGGTCAGAGCTTTTTTGTCGAGCAAGATGTCCAAGCCGATGGTGCTGACCAGCGACCAGAGGAGGTTGAGAGTGTTCTCGCGGTGCCCGTTGACAATCGTCTCGGCAGTGATGTTCGCCGCAACGGCGTCTGCTGTGCGATGATGACTAGCAAGTGCCTGCAGTGCAATGTCGACGTTGTACACCTTCTGCGCGTGACCAATGCACGGCATTTTCAGGTGCTGCACAAGTACTCTGCTCTGCTGAGATCCGTCCTCGCAGTACAGAGCGCTGTGAAGGACTGTAGTGTCTGGCAAAACAAGAGTCACAGTCTCTTCTGTGGTTTCAGAGCAATTCCAGACATCTGAAGATGTGTGGTACAACAGCAACTCAACAAGCTTGGTTAGTAGGATTCCATCTCTCAAATCCACGGCTAAGTTGGTGATCCGGTAAACCACTTCATCAAGTGGGTCTTGAACGTAGTTCATCGTGTAGTCCATGTGCTTCAAAGTGCGACCAATGTCTCCGACAGAAGGTACAAGCATGGCCGCTAGCGTGTTAAGGACAGAAGCAGACGTCTTGTGGGCAGACTTGATCTTGAATAGGCGTTTCGAAGACGCACCAGACATTGCAGCTTGATCGAGCAGCCACACTAGCATCAAACTGCGTAGCACAGTCTTGTTGCGTCGCTGCATAGCAACGTCTTCGCGTGTACAGTGGTTGTCTTCGACATCATCGACCGTGACTAGGAATGTCTCAAGGAAGCCAATGATTGCCCTTCGAGACTCCTTCGGATCCATCGATTTTGGACTGGAAGACGATGCTTCAATGCATCCAGCTGAAGTAGTCGGCATTTTACGTCCAATAACAACCTCAGCGGCAGCAGAAAGGGTCTCCATATTGTACGATTCCATCCAGAGCTGGACGAATCTTCTGCGCAGACCAAGATCCTGAGTCAGGTCAGGCGAAGATGGCATGTCTTTTGGCTTGCTCAAAGCCCCATAGGAAAGAGAAGCCTGGAGACGCTTGTAGAGCATTGCGACGTGAGGCTGATCGTAAATTGCCAATAATGACTCCCGTATGGATTTCCCGTTGCCATCCTTTTGAAATGTGCTTGGTTCGGCATTTGCAAAGATTTGGTTGATGACTTCCGTAAGTGCGACCTCTTGCTGGTCCAGCCAGCTGTCTTCGTATAATTCCGGTCGAGAGATGTCTTCATTCAAGATTTGGTAGCGTTGCAGCTTTGCCCTCGCAGCGTCGCTGGATGACACAAAGTTGGCACTTTTCCTCCAAGGTTTTGGTGGAGCAGGTGCCTTCGTGCGAGGTGAAGGTGCCTTGACGGAAGTGACCTGCTTTGTCGTTCTCAGCGGTTCTCGGACCATAGCAGGGCGCGCCTTCGTGGTATTGGTAGCAATCGGAGCGCGTGGAGTCTGCTTCGTTCTAGTCATGGGCACCGCTTTCCTGGTCTGAACCGCTTGTTTCGATTGGCTTGCGGCTGTGGACTCGAACAACCTGGATTTGGCAGCCGGTGCTTTCGTTGGCTCAGCGGTCTTCAAAACAATCTTCTTTGCCGCCAATTTTTCATCTGCACTGTATCCAGGAGGAGAGTTCTCCTTTCCTCCGCCATTTCCCAGTACGTCGCGCGCCGGCGCATTCATGCTCTTAGCTTCCATCTGACCCAGAGGTACACGTCGCGGTGCCGTGGCGAGACCCATGCGAGGCTTTTTCGTTTGTACATTGTTTTGTCGTTCGTCGGACGAGGGCGGGCTGTGTGCGATGCAGTCGAGTAGCGATTGTGGCTGATATGTGGGAAGCTGGAAAGTGTCGTCTAACTTGTGTGTGGTGTTCGCACCGGGGTGGATCGTCATCATAGTTGTATCATCGGATGGAACGTATATCGTGCGTCGTCTCGAGTCTCTGTTGGCTGCGTCTGTTGTGCGCCTCTCGTCTCCTCTCTGTACATGCAATCTCGCTGTCTCTTCTCTAGCCGGATATACAGGCGCCATGCTAGCTCTCCCCTGGCTCATACCGCCCATTGGCACCCTCTTCGTTGGCTTCCTTCCCAAGAGCATGCCACGACGAGCAGGCTCTTCCCTCCTCGCAGCTCGATGGACCTCCTCCTCCTCTTCCACAACATCCTCCCAGACCTTTGTGCCAATCTCACTCTTCGCAGGCCTCCTGGGTCGAGCTTGTGCAAACTCGTGCTGAATCACGCGAGTGTATTCGATCTGGCTGGTGTCGTCTTGATCGTCAAAGTCTGGCAAAATGTTGATCGTGCGCGCAGGCGCTGGACACGGCGTTGATATAGAAGGACGCGACATTGTGTGCGCTGGCGATGGACAAGAAACAAGGCGAAAAAATGTCAAGAGCAGTGTGGTGGTTAGCCAAACATCAGACAAGTGTGATATCACAGACACACGGCAAACAACGACTCTTTCCTGGCTCGACGGCGCGGTTCGGAAGGATGCATGGGCGCCGCGTGGTGGCAAGCACGGTTGTCATTGTTTGGGATCGTCGACATAGGGTTAGGGGTGGTGGTCGTCGGGGCAACAGCGACTGATCTGCAAAAGGGAGCTCTCGACATCTTCGCTTCCATGAGATATATTATTAAGGTATCATTCTTTTTCATGGCGTAAAGAGTAAGGTGCTGGAAAACTCAGGCTTTCTGCCACTGTCACGTTGAATATGTAGCGCGGCCTGACGTTTGACCAATTCGTCCAGATGACACGATAGCCGCGACACGCGCATTCACACCGTTTCATCCAACTTGGCCGCTTGCAGCGAGCCCGAAGAGCGTCCACGGCAGTAGTCGCTTGGTCTTCTACCTCCGCATCACTAGACTCACTGCTAGACCAGCAATCGCTGCAGCCCAACTCCCCTCGCTCCCATGCCCACGCATTTGCATGTCTGTGAAGCTCTAAGTGGGTCTGCCCGCCCTGCATCACTCCTCCTTTACCGCAACGGAGGCACGTTTGACTACATCTCAAGAACAATAATGGCGCCACCGCTCCACCGAATAGCCGCACATGGCGCTGCTTAAAATATATGTTGAGTCGATCAAGATGCATCCTATGTAGCGGTGTCGGGCGACATCTTCGCCTCATCGACACCATGTCCCGACTGCTGTGTGGCTGCGTGGGCTATAGCAGCCTCACACCGCTCAGTATATGCAGGTCAACGGTAGCCTCAAGACCTCACATCCGCCGCACCCCATGACACTTGACACGCCCGCTGGGCACTGCCAACGCAACACTATGTGCCTCAGACCCACATCAGCTTCATTCAGCTCCCAGTATGGCGCGTCCAACATCCAATCGCTCTGCCAAACGACATGGCAAGTCGCCAGTGTCGCGTGGCCACACCGATGAGTCAATACCGACTGTAGTGCATGCCGCCGGAAGTATTACAAGACCGTCTCTTTCATCTTCTCCTCTACCTTGTTCCCAACTATCAACTTCCACTTCAAACCACAATCTCCATCCCAGCCCAACCACAACCACATCACCGTCTCCCATCCACCAATCCCCCCCCCACACACACATCATGGCCGTCGACATTGAGCCCCAGACCCGCCGCCGCGCAGACTCCAGGCGTGGCAACGACCAGGCCGACTGGGTCTGGAAAGCTCCCCGTCCAGACTTCGTCCGCGGCGCCAACGAGCCCGAAGAAGCGTGGCACACCCGTGTCAACGCCGACGCACAAAGACTCATGAACGCATACGACGTGCACCACGAACCTGAGGGAGGTGAGAAGGAGCCACAGCGCCGTGTGCGTGTTCAGAGGGAGTACGAGCTGTCTCTGCTCCTGGGCGACAAGCTCCAAGGATACTACAAGGAGAACTCATCGAAGCTCGGCAACACCGACGCCGCCAGAGAAACCCTCCAAGCCCTGTGTGACAAATTCGCCAAGGTCCAGGAAGACAAGCAAAAGCAGGACCTGCGATCTCGCAGGGCGACGGAGGCTCGCCAGCCAACTCACAAGGCTCTTTCCACTCTCAAGGCTCTGCAGGACAGGGCTGACCACGGCGAGTTCTATGCCCGTGGCACTTCAGACCAGCTCGCCCAGGCTTGGGTCGATGGTGACCACAAGACGACCAAGTACACACCCAGCAACAGACGTCCTGAGGAAGTCACAAGGGCTGAGTTGATCTCCATGGAGAACGCCGAGGCCAAGCGGGCAACAGGCCTTACACTCCAGGTGGTCCTCGATGACTTCAAGCGATGTGCCGAGATCATCAAGCAAGTTGGTGACTCGGTCAACGAGGAAGTCGAGGCGGAAGAGGCCTACGACGCTTACGAGGACGTGAGTGATCCATCGACAATCTCTTTCATGGATTTCATGGCTAACAATTCTTCAGGCTCTCGCCAAATACTGGACTTTCATCCGCGGCATCACAGACAGCCTCAGCAAGCCCGGCGTCAAGAAGCACCTTGGACCCGTCTACAAGCCGCTCTTTGAGCTCAACCTGAAAGCATTCGAAGTGAGTCCTCCAACCACGCATATCCTCTCCCGTCGACAAGAAACAGAATCCTGACCTGAAACCCTTCCCAGGAGTCCAGCGAGAAATTCGCCACAACTATCGCCTCCGACCTCGACCCCGAAGAGGAGCACCACAAGGAGAAGAGCCCCTGGGACCTCTCAGCCGCCACCGCCGAAGACGAGGAAACGTACCAGACTGAGGGTAAGCTTCTCACCACGACCGATCAAGGTCGAATGACAGGGCGTCGTACTAACATGATTCGCAGAAACTCTCCGCTCCTGGAACGACAAGACCAAGCAGCTCCTCAAGGAAGGTCTCGCAGCTACTCGGGCTTAGAAGAATTCTCTTTCGCCTGAGTGAGTTGACGTTGTGGTGTTACAGGACAGAACGAACGAGGAAACTACTTGCATGGAGGAACAAGCGCTTACAAGACCGAAGTCTAAAGCGACGTACGTTGCATCGGGAACATGTGTGATACGAAGGGAAAAAAAAAAAAAGCATCGAAGAGGGGTTTACATCTAGCTGTTGTACATACTGCTAAGATCTGCCAGGAATAATGGCGCGTGTGCAAGTTGTATGTCCGCAAACTCCGACGAAGTATATTTCTCGCATCTCGGGCATAACGTGCTTTTACCTCCAGGTACTGCTAAACTCGTTCTGATAGTTCTGTTGAAGCCCATGAACGACCATGATAAACTGCGAATATTATAAATATGAAGACATTTCAACAGGCTTGGTTGAACAGGTCAAGTTCTTCTCATTTCTATCTTTCCCCATGTCTAAAGTCATTTTGATCACCGGAGCCAACAGAGGCATCGGCTTCTGCATCGCTCAAGGAATCGCCGAACGACTCGAGGATTGCTGTATTCTCGTGGCATCAAGAGACTTATCTGCAGCAGAAGACGCCATTTCCAAGCTCCGACACCTCAAAGCCACTTTCGAGCCGGTAGAACTCGACGTGACCAGCGACGACAGCATCAACGCCTGTCTCGAGACCATCAAAACGAACTATGGTAGACTCGATGGTACGTCAACCCATTCATTGAGAACAATCCAACAAGAACATATAAATTGAAAAAAACCCAAAACACAATACTAACCAACGCACTCCATCCAAAAGTCCTCATCAACAACGCCGCCACCGCCTCCAACCCCGACCCCAACAACTCCAACTTCCGCAGCGCCTACACCTCCACGCTAAACACAAACCTCACCTCCGCCGCCCTCCTGACCACCTTCGCCATGCCCCTCCTCCAAAACTCACCCTCCCCCCGCGTCGTGAACATCTCATCCGCGCGCGCCTCGCTCCACGCCATCACCGCCGGCACCCTCCCACCCACCGCCTGCGTCCCGTACTCCGTCTCGAAAGTCGCGCTGAACGCGCTGACGCTGGAGTTTGCAAAGGCGTGGCCGGACGTGCGATTCTATGCTGCAAGTCCGGGTCATTGCAGGACTGCTTTGAATGGGTTTAGGGGGAAGAAGGATCCTTTGGAGGGGGCGAGGGTGGTGGTTGAGTTGGTGTTGAAAGAGGATGAGGGGTGCAGGGGTGGTTTTTGGGAGTGGGAGGAGGGAGGGTTGATGGAGGTTGCTTGGTAGCGGTCACTTCATTTCATCTTGTTTTGGATGGTTGGGATGGCGATGTATTTTTTTTCCCACTCTGTATATCAATGCTATGTAGTCGTTGGCCGGCGGCCGATACACGTGATATGTCCGCCAATACCCAGTGCAAGTTCTTGTGGTGGGTTTTCCTTCCTCAAAGCAATCAGACTGTTTAGACACATTGGCTGTACCCTATCACAAACAATCAGTCAGTCAAAGATCCCCACGAGAGCAGCCAAAGGAGAACTCACAGTCGTTAACAACACTGCAAGAGCTACCTTCCGCGCAGGAAGTAGCACCGGTGTACCCAATACCACCGCAGCGGCCGTAACGCGCGACAACCGAAGCAGAATCGGAAGCAGCGGTTACGCCAGTCTCCTTTGCGGCGGCCGAAGAGGCAGTCACGTACTCCACAACACAGTCGGACTCCTCAGCCGAAGCTGCCGGAGCAGTGCTGCTGGCGGTGGCCGAAGCCTGGGCCGAAGTCGCGGATGCCGTGACGAAAGTAGTAGCAGTGGCAGAGCTAGAGCTCTGGGTGCTGGAGGGAGCCGATGAAGGAGACACCGACGACGAAGTAGGAGAGGCAGAGCTGACAGCCTTAGCCTCGACAACAGCAGCAGCGGAGTTATCGCTCGCAGAAGAAGAGAGTTTCCCAACGCCAGCGCTGGTCTTGAGAGCAGTCACATCATCAGCCGAAGTAGCCTTCCACACAGCGTCTGCAGAACCGACTGCCTCGACGGCGGCAGTGTCGGTAAACGAGCCAAAATCGCCAGAGCCTGACAGAGAGTTGATTTGGCAGTCGCGGCCGAGAGCTGCAGAGCAGGAAGCAGCGTCACCGGCGGTAGGAACGTTGAAAAGGCCGCTGGTGAGCTTAAGGGTGGCGGCGGAGACGGGGGCCTTGCAGTCTTGGAAGACGTTGCCTTCGATGAGGATCTTGGCGCCTTCTTCGGCGTCGAAGTTGTGGCTGTGATATGGTCAGTGGTCGACTTCGCGAATGTTTGGCTTCGAGTCGAAGGGAGTACTTACCCGCCGTTGGTATCGAAGAAGTTGTTGACAGCATGAAGGGTAGTCGTCGTGCCAACCTTGGGCGAGCGGCCGCTGGTGTTGTGGATCCAGTTGTTGGCCAGAGTGATCTTGTCATTCTCTCCAATCAGAAGCATGGTCCAGTAGTGCTCGCCGTTACAGCTAGCACTCCAGCTGGTCTCGCCATCCAGCTCGCTGTTAGAGATGGTCACTCTACCAGCTGATTCGTAACCAGTGACCAAGAACTGCCTCCCAATGAGCGAGAATTTCATATGATCGATCCAGATGAGGTCCGAGCCGGACATCTGGATCGCGTCGCCGCCCCAGATGTACTGCGGGTTCAGCTCAGTAATGTGGAAGTTTTGGAAGATGATGTTTTCGGCGCCGTTGACGACGCGGAACCCCTTGCCTCTGACAACACCCTTGTCGCCGACGCCGACGATGGACTTGTTCGACTTGATGTCGATCGGCTTGGTGGCCGCGACGTCGTAGGTCACTTCGACGGTAGGGTAGCTGGCGCTGCACCAGTTCGGGCCGTCGAGAGCATCCTGACCTTTGCTTCCGCAGGTGTTGCTGTCCGGGCGGCAGCCGTTTTCGGTGGCGGTACCTTCGGATTCGAGGAAGTTGTACTCTTTGTCGAGCAGAATCACGCGCGGTTCGTCGTCGGTAAGCCACGAGGCCAGCTCGTCGATATCGGCGGGAACTGCAGGTGTGGCATCGCCACCGCCGGTGACACCACTGGCGAAACCGGAAGCAGAGCCTACCACGCCGGTCTGTGCGGCCACGAGACCTGCGACAGAGACGACGCTCAGGAGAGAGAATGCAAGCATATTGTAGAAGTGAAAAGAATGTGATATGTATTGAAACAATATATGAACGGATAAATGAATGAATGGACAGACCAAGATAGGCCGATGGTATGATGAACACGAAACCTACAAGGTCGAGGAATATGAGGCGCTTAAGTAGAGTAGTCTTGTATTAACGCTGGGTCGCTGTGAGCTGGCTACTGCGGCGATGGCCGCAATATCCTCAGCAACTAGACCTATGTGGTATTCGCTCCGAGCAGAGCATCGCTTGCAAGGCGCTTAGTTGACCTGAAGATAAGGCTTGTACAACATTAGTCGCTCGAGTGTGCGAACAAGTGCGAGCAAAGTAGGGCAAAGTGACATGCGAAATTGTCGAGTTGCGGGATAGGAGGACGCTTAGGGCTCGCTTGTTGGAGTAGCTTGAATCGAATAGAGTAGATATGGGGAATCGTTGCTCAGCCCTACCTCTTAGCAGGTAACCCTATCTCGCAGAGCTGTGATGCAGGCAGGTTGGAGGCAGGTTGCAGGCATTCTCGAGTAGTACACCAATCACATATTTATAGATCGGATGTAAAGTCCCTTGTCGTAGTGAAGTGCATGTTCAAAACGGTCATCTCCAACATGCAGGCTGGCTACAATAGGTAGCAGATAGAGCTCCGGTTCCAGGTGCTGGCCCGTCTCTTGTCGTGGCACATCCCTCGTCTCAATGATCATTCTGCCAGTCTCATTCAGCCTGTAATCCAGCGAGGCGAAGATTCATATCGGCATACATAAAGCCAAATCTGCCTGCAACGTCTTCCTAGCATTCCAAGGCTTCCAGGACTTCGTTCTAGATTCTACCAACCATCTCACCTCCCCAACGGCCCAACAATACTCCCCACCATGACCGCCGCCTCCCTCTCCCAATTCCCCCTCACTTGCCCATCCTTCAACCCCGCAGCCTGCGGTAACCTGCTTCCGCGATCGACGCAATCCCTCACAGCCTCTCTGACCTTGTCCCTATTGGACCGCAGCGTCCGGGCGCTCACACCGCCACGGTTGAGAATCTCCTGCACGCGACTTGAGAGCTGTCCGGCCAGCGAGCGCCAGAAGTAGGATGGCAGGCTCGACGTGTCGAGGTGTCGAAGGAGGGGCTCGAGGAAGTTTGCGGGTTGCGTTGTGGGCTCTTGGGCGGGGAGGAGAGGGTGTGCGGGCGCGTAGGTGCTTGAGAGGAGGGCTTCGAGGGCGACGATGTTTTGGCAGCGGGCGGCGATTTCGAGGAGGGTGCGATCTAGGGTCGGGAGGGTCGCGAGGGCGCGGGTCAGAGAGGCTAGAGAGCTGGTGAGGGCGGTTTGGAGGTAGGTCTGTAGGGCGTTGATCAGGAGTGTTGGTGTGAAGGCTTCTGTTTTGGTGCCTGGTTTCGTGGGCGACACTAGGTAGAGGGTATGCAGGGCGTGTGTGGCTCGCGATTTCGTGTCTTCGGTCTCTTTGAAGGTGCCTGTTGTGCTCGACTGTCCCGGCACGGAAGACCCAGACGCAAGAGAGCTCATGCTGAATTCTCTCACGGTCTGCTGGGCGCGAGCGAGCAGCGTACGCTCCGCTGGGTTGACCACATCGTTCCTGAGCGTAGTCACAAGCTGGACCTTCGCCATGCCCTCTGCCTCTTCACCCTTGCCCGTGGCAGCGAACAGCTCCCGGAGTCCCAGCAGCGCTTGCGCAGCAGGAACCATACTCCTCTCTCCTCCTCTGCCATGCGGTCCCGAGACATCTTCCACAAGGCCCTGCAATTGTCTGCCCAATGCCAGCGCCCGTTGTACACTCCGTCCCAGCCTCAGCGTCCTCACCATGCGGTCTGCCGCCAGCCGAACCTGCTCAGCCTGCTCATAGCGCTCGCCGACCTCGCGTTCGAGCCGCTCATAGCTCTCCTTCAGACTGCCCACCTGGGCCTCCAGCTCCTCAAGCACGTGGCTGCTCGCTTGCGCGCGAGTCTGCGTGTGGGACACGATGCTGTCTGCATTCTTGGTGGTGAGGGTGTCGATGCGTGTGTCTACTTCCTGGACATCGAAGAGGACTCGCGAGAGTGGAGTGGAAAGGTCGAGAGGGGTGTCGGAGGCGTTGTTCGTTGCGTGGATGAGGGTGTTGGCGTAGGAGGTGGGGGAGAAGTCGGGTGCGAGGAGGGTCGCCGTGTCGAGGTAGGAATTATCTGCTGAAGCCATTTTGCTTGTGCGATCTTTCGATTGTTAAATTAGGTTGCATAGATCATGAACAGTACAGCTTTTTGAACCTTGGGATTGTGGACGGGTTGCCGAGCTGGCTTCAATCTTGAGAGCTTGAGAGGTGCTCTCGGGCTTTGCTTTGAGCTCATGGTTGCAAATCTAGCGTAAGGGCATGACTTCATTACATCAACTACCCTAAGACATGTGTTTGGATGCGTGATAACAAAAGTAAGACAGCAGCAGGAATGATAAAACCATAAGAAAAAAATGTTTGCTCGCTACAACCCAGTATGATCGATTCGTAGATATGTCAAGCTATACAACATGCTTCTTCGCAACGCAATGCAAATGAAGATCACAAAAGTCTCTCTCCCCGTTTCCAGAACGAAGTTCTGACTACACTACTCATTCGGCATACCCGCCTTCAAATTGTCGTACTTGCTGAACGGATACTCCAAACAGTTCAAGCTCTTCTCCATGCTCTTTCCCTCATACCCACCAAGCCCTTGTGCCGCTATGTTGATCAGACTCTCAGAGCTGTTCGCCGGCTTGTCGCCGGAAGTCTCCCACCACATAGCACCGCCAAGATGAGTGCTCTTGATGTAATCAACCTTCTGGGCCACCACCTGTGGAGTATCGTACGAGATCATTGTACGGGATCCAGCGTCGTAACTCCAAGATGCGACGGCCTGAGGGTCGTAGAAGACCGAGGCGTTAGCCTTGGGAAGAGCCTATTTGCATTTCATTAGTTGTTGTCCACATCAGGGAAGAATTTATGCCAGCGACGGAATGGGAGTGGCGATGATGTTCAGATTAGATCAAGTTAAAATGCGCCCATTGCTGCGTATTGCTTCATGGCAAATAGCGAGAAGGAACCACACGGAGGGCTTCGAGCAACGCAGCCACAGCTAGGCGTGTTGCTCTTATCATCAATGTAGCGACGAAGGGGAGGTTCAAGAAAGATAGAATGTTCGTACCTTGTAGTCCCAGACACCATTCTCAAAACTGCCTGGACCAGTGCCATTGAATGCAGTGCCGGGGCCGGCCGTGTTCTCGAAAGCACGGCCATATAGCGGCATGCCCAAGACGATCTTGTCGCTCGGCACGCCGTGGCCAGTGTAATATTCAACGGCCGCTTGGGTACTGAAAGGAGTGGCTTGCGGGTGCTCGTTCGAAGTGTTGACATTGGCTTGGTGGCCTGCAAGCGTATCCCATGATCCGGCATAGTCGTACGCCATAAGGTTCCAAAAGTCAAGGTGGTCGTCCATCTGCTTGAACATCAGGTTAGGGAAGTTTTTGGGCCCTGCTGGTGAGGCCACGGTCAAGAGGAAGTGTGGCTTGGAAGGCAGGGTGGCAGCATACGCATCCAGCTCCTGACGCATGACGGCTAGAAGGGTAACGAAGTCGTTTCCCTCTTGCGGGCTCTGTGGGTACTCCCAGTCGACATCCAGGCCATCGAACGGTAGGTCCTTCAGAAGCGCAACCGAGGTCTGGGCAAACTTCTGTCTACCTTCAGGAGTGGACATGGGAGCGGCGAAGTTTGGACTGTACGTCCAACCACCGATCGACAAAAGGACCTTGAGGTTACGGTTGCGCTTCTTGTGGAGGTACAGCTGCTTCAGACAACCGTAGAGATTGTTACCAGTGTCATTCCACGAATCCGTAGGCCAGTGCTTGTCGGTGTCGGCCCAGCTGTCGGTCAAGAAGACCTCGCCAGTGTCATTCTTGACGTTGGCAAAAGCGTACAGGACATGGGTAAGCTTGTCAGCTGGAATTTCTTGTGGCTGATGGTTGCGGCCATAGATGGCCCAATTCTGCGTAGACGTCAGTAATTGACTAGTGGTTCATCTGTAAACTAAGGCGGCATCCAGTGAGTATCGCCGTTGCGGGTTTGATCCGCGAAAAACGTCCACCAGATCGGATACCGTTGCCCGGCTCTCGCGGCATCAAGGCCGCAGCAACAATGTCGATGCGTTTCTCAATCTCATATGTACTTGAGTAGATCAAATTCAAGCAATGGACCCTTTCCCATCCGCACCCTAGTATGAAAATTAGGAGACTTACGACAAAGTATGCTACACTGCGGTAGCCGGACTGCGGGTAAGACATGGCCGGGGCAGAAGTATGATTCAGTGGTGGTGAACTATAAGAGCCAGGTGAATTGCTCGAGTTTGGGGAAGGGAAAGATTTGACGGGAGATGCAAAGGAATATATCAACAAGGCATATGCAATCAGGCAGTGCAAGTAAGGCCTGGCCATGATGGTTAGTATGTCGTGAATGAGTGTGTGAGTTAGTGAGTGAGTGTGTGGATGATCTGTGGTGTGCGAAGAGAGATGTGTCATGCGCACTGCCGAGTGGACTTACCTGATATACAGTAGCAGCACCGACGCCGTTTGCTACGTGGACGTGTTTGCGCTGGCAGCGTGATTGAGTGATTGCATGTGCCGTGGAATGCAATCAGGAGGTTTACACTTTGGCCGGGAAGTGATGTGGTCCAGGCGCGGGTCTTTGGGTGGTTTCAGGATGGCTTACCCCAGGGCGTTACCCAACCTGCTCGCCTGATAACGAGATTCTGCGACAAGAATGCAACGGTGGGAGCACTACACAGGGCAGGTGGTCACGGAGAGGGTTCAGATGTTTGGGCTGAAGGATCACGTCGCTTGTCTCACATGTCGCAAGCGGCACGAGCGGGTACCTGAGCGGCTGTGCGGGTAGTCGACCTGGTGGGACTAGAGGCAGAGTCAAAAACCTGGAAGTTGGAGAGAGAGCCAGGGAGACCCTCATGCGCAACTGCCGTGAGGCGCGTCGGATGCTGGAAGCTCACATGCCCGTGTGGACATTCGAGGCCTCACACGCATAGCCAACAGCATTCGACCAGGCAGCCTCGTCACAACTTACACAACTGCCGGACCACTTCGATACAGCCCAATGTACCTCTGCGCCCAGCCATAATATTCACTCGCCCGGCCCAGCAAACACCATGCAACTGTCATCTCCTCATCTCCATCCCGAAAGACCACGAGCGAAACCGCCCATACCACCCTGAAGCGAGGCACGTCGCGTGATAGACGCGTGCAACATACATAATACACTGCCTTGTCATTTGGACAACATAACAACCGGAGCATACTGTTACACTCCACACCAAACGGGAGAGACCATGACGTCCGGAAATGCATTCAGAGACGGTGCACATGCCCAACTGCTTGCCACAAACGCCGCGGCGAACGGCGACACCATACGCGCACACAAGCGACGCAAACTGCTGCCGCCGCCGCAACCGCAAGCCAACATTCTCACCAAGACCGGGGATGACCGTGTTTCTCTAGAAGTCGATCACATGATCCTCGACTACCTATCATACGAAGCCACCAAAGCTGTCCTCGCAAGCCGCATGTCTAACAACTTACATCCGCCAAGCTTGAGAAATAAGCTCACCATGGTAGATACTTTCTTGGAGATGTTCAAAGCCAGACACCCGAGCTACGTGCCAGACGCTGAATTACGCTTCCGACTTTTGTTATTGAAGTTCGCAACGCTCTATTGCTCTCGCTTTGACCGGACCACTGCTGTGCCCTCACACCATGCACTCCATGGTCTGCGAGAGAACAATACCGCTCGTGCTATGGCTTGGATTCAAAACGCGGATCGGATGCCATCCGGCAAGTACGATCTGTCTGGTCTCGAGTCAGGGCCTAGTTCCGATCACAGCAACGTCGACGCTAATATCAGCCTGCGACAACATGACAACGTTGAATCATGGCGGCACCACACCCGGCACAAAACAACGACAACCGCTCGCCAACAGGAATATCTCGAATCTCGTCGCGCCTACACTTTGAAAGTCCTTAAACGTCCTGCGGAGGACGATATTTACGAGGATGCCTTCTATGGAACATCTGCATGTCTATCTCTACTTGATCTTCTGCCATCCTTCATGGGAGTCATCGCCGCGCGGAACGAGCTCAACAACAGCAACCTGAGCACAGGCTTAATGGAGTTGGCCGCGCAGTTCATGCTGCAAGCAAGCCTCGAGCAGTACCTCGCCTGTGGCGCCACTGGCTGCGATGCAATCGACGAAGCATTCGCATGGGGCCTCAAGCCCACACACCCTGCCAAAGGTCACAAGAACGCGGATCTCACTGCACAGGACGGCGATGGCACTGCAGACCTGCTGAGCGAAGTGGACCGCATGTTCCAAAGCGAGGACAACAACTCGCAAGAAAATCCCGACTGGCACGACATCAAAGCCAGCCATATCGCCGAACTTGCTCACAGCGACAGCGAGACTCTGAGGCAGCATCTCGAGGACGTCGCGTATGGATATCCAATCGCCGAGTTCGAGGAGACGGTTCTGCAACTGCTAGCGGGCCTGGCAGCTAGTTTACCCGAACCCGTGCTCTTGCAGTTGGAGAAGGGCAGTCTGGATGGAATGAGCCGTGGAGAGACTCAAGAGTTTCTCCAGGATTGTGGGCTTGATGCGCACTGGCCTGCGCTCTCAAACCAGACGTACAAACCTAATGTTAATTAAAGCCAGATTGGATCTGAGCTAATTTGAAGTAACACGTTTCATGTGCTTTTCGTCAACTTTCGTCACAGCATTCAAAACACTATCAAAACATCGAACATAATCAAATTGGCCATCATGCAGCCCGGGAGTGAAGTCGTAGGCAAATCTTGTTAAATGCTATGTGGATCATGATAGCGATCAAACACCTCACCGTCCCTAAAATACGGCTCCACCGATAATAAACACCCTCTCCTCCTCCCTGCGTATCCACTGCACAACTCTATTCGCCGCTTGCGTAACCGCCTGCCTCGACGCCCCGGGCGCCGCAACACAGTACAGCTCAAACACCGGCGTGACCCAGCCCAACGCCGTCGCCTCGCGGGAAACCGCGTGCAGCACTTTCAGATGGCTGCTGCGCGCGTGCACCGCCTCGTGCAGCTGCGCGTACAGCGTCACCAGCTTGCGGCGCGCCACGGCGCCCGCGAAGTGCGGCTCGAACGCAGGCATCGTGAACTGCACGTTACCGCGGGACTTGTAGAGGAAGTGTTTGAGCGGCGTGCTGCCGCCGCCGGGGAGCAGGGTGGCGCAGGGCGCGCGGCCGGCTTGCATGGCGGCGGCGAGCGCGGACAGCATTTTGGTCTGCGCTAGGGAGGTGATCAGGGCGTCGCGCATGGCGCGGAGGGAGTCGAAGGCGTCTTTGTTGGGGGAAATGAGGACGATGGCGAGATCGTCGGAGGTGACGGGGTTGTTGTTGTCTGGGGATGTGGAGGAGGAGGTGGAGGTGGGACGGTCGGCGGTTGATGGCGCAGAGGCTACTAGGGCGGCTTCGGATGGCGAAAGGAAACTTACGTACATGTACAGGAAGCCGGTGTTGTTAAAACCGGGCAAGCAGAGTGGAATCCAATTTTCGCCGCCGCCGGCTTTGACGCTGCCGGCTTCGAAAAGCATGTTGAAGATGAGATGAAGATCGCCTGGGTGGAGAGAGTGCTTCTTGGGTCGGACTACGCTGACCAAGCGGCCAGCTGCGACTATTAGACCATAGAGCAGGTCTGGAGAGCGGACTTTGAGCAGTGTGTCGTTGATGGTACGGCGATGCGTCTTTCGCAAGCGGAGGCACTCAAGAGATGAGAGTAATGTGGATGGCGAACCACGGGTGAAGCCGTCTGACAAACCATCAAGAAGCACATCTGTACCCTGCAATGGCCGCCTGAGATCGGTGCCCGGTTTATTTGAGAATATCTTCTCCAGACTCGGTAGTGTCAGTGTAGAAAGGATTTGCATGTACAGAGACTCGAGTTGGTTGCGCAGTTGAGCCTCGCTTTCACCCATTTTACTGACAGCGACAAGGTTTAGAGGTCCTTTTGGCAGCATGACGAAGCGTGCGTCTCCAGCTGTGAAGGTTTTTAGTGGGTCATCAGACCCTTGGTAAAAGGATATGAGCGTTTGTGCAACGCCCACATAATGGCTGACGAGCTGGTCGTCACCGTGCCGGCTGTAGACCGGCTTGCCCGAAGCCGAAAGAATGAAGAAATGCTTCAACTTCGATCTCCACTGGTCCAGGAGCACACTATCGTTCGATCCATTTGCTTCCCGTGCATCAAGATCATCAAATTCAAAAGCGATTCTCTCACTAAGTGCATCTTGGAATTCTTCGTCTAGCTGCAAAGCGTCTACAGCGCCCATCTGAGAGTTGAGCGCTTTCCATGCTGGAGAAGGCTCATCACCAAGCATACTGACATTGTCGTATGGTACATCCAGGGTGGGCGCGTAGCTTTGGATACTGGCTGAGTCGTCGGTTTCGCTGTTGTTCCTGAGACGACCAAATCGTGAGAGGCTACGCTTCTGCGAAGGCGCCCGGCTAGTTGGGGAGGACTGTCCACTTGCGTTCTCTCCTCGGCTCTGTATTTGAACATCCGTAAGAGAAAGTGCGGTAGTTGCGTGTGACTGCAGCTGAGGCCGGGATGTGCGTTTCGGAAGCTTCAAACTCCCCATGTCTGCGGTTGTCGGCCGGTCATCCAGAAGATCATGGTTCGTAGGTCGTGGTGGCAGTGGTGGCGGTGTTAATTCTCTTGACTCTTGCATTTCGGAATGATCGTTGCCGTCTTCGCGCGAGCCAGGCGCATCCATCGTGATTCTGGGATTGTCATTGCTAGAACCCTCTATCACCGTGACGGGTGGCGAAAGGCTGCCGCTCTCGCCGGCAGCGCTATCGACCTTGTCATGCTTTGACATCTGCTAAATTTGACTGCATCGGATATTGAGTCTCGTGCCCGGGGTGATGGCAATATTCAAATCCCAATGCCCTCGAATGTCATGTGTCGTCAAGGCGAAGTGCTCGAGGTGCTGTGGTTTCCAAGATTCAAGATTCAAGGTCCCAGTGCGGGAAGCCCCGCGCGTCGCTCACATTGCAGGCGCCAATCAAACGAAGCAAGGTGTCTCCTTAGACTATGAGGATATCCGCACCTTTATTACGAACGATCCACGCGCAGACATCTTATGATATGCGGTAAATCACCAGCTCCTCCATCTTGGGGGCAAGTCGACAGTTGAACATAAATCATGAACCTCGGGTCGCTGAGCGGCAGGCGTTCAGCCTCGCCATCAGGCTCCCGAACATCTTCACCTGTTCCCCGGATAGCACAGCAAACAGCAGAAGACGGTATGTTTGTTTTCGAAGAAAGAGATGAAGCGGCGTCACTAATGAATTCTAGTTCTGATCAAAAGTGACAAGAGCCTACGCCGATATGCAACGATTGTGGAACGCGCTCTAAGCTCATGGGAGACCTCGCCCGAAGAATGGGCCGACTACATTGCCTTCCTCAGCAGGCTACTGAGGGCAATTCAGGCTCACGGGAGGGATGTTTCTGCCTTGCCATACAGCTCTGATATTGCTTCTAAACTCTCACAATGCTTGAATCCGGCCTTGCCTTCGGGGGTCCACCAAAAGGCTCTTGAGGTTTACTCTTACATTTTTGCGACTTTCGGACGGGATTTCGTATCTAACCATTTGCATGCGTTTCTCCCGGGGCTCTCTGGTGTGCTTTCATTTGCATCACTATCTACACGACCTGGTCTATACGACCTTTTGGAAAACTTCATTATTCGACTCGATCCAGACGATATCCGCCCAGTGATGAAGTCGCTTGTACTCAGTGTCCTTCCCGCTCTGGAAGATGAGACAAGCGAGGATTTCGAGCGCGCCATGTCAATCATGACGAAGCTGGAGTCTGTACTGAACCCCCATCAGGATCACACAGACCTTGCACTTGAAAGTGCAGGGTACTTCTGGCAGTGCATCTTTCTTGCTGTTGTTACCAGCATTTCCAAACGCCAGGGTGCGCTCAATTATTTCACACGCCGCCTACCAAACTTTGGCGTATCTAAGGAATTGCAAAAAGAGAAGGTTGTCGGCACTTCAGGCCTTTCCTTCTCTGCGGAAGCAGCGCTCACACCTGAGTCTGGTCTTTTGATACGAAGTTTTGTATGTGGCCTTTCGGACCCACATCCGCTTATCCAAAGAGGGTTCTTGGATCTATTAGTGACCCACCTTCCTTTGAGTTCGCCAGTGCTGCAAGAGCGGGTCAGTAAGTCCGACTTCGATCAGCTTACGACTGCAGCAGTATGTGTACTCCTTAGACGGGATATGAGCCTGAACCGGCGGGTCTGGTCCTGGCTATTAGGCCCTGAGCCCAAAGACACAAGCAGCGCCACTCCGACAACAGCGACCCACACTCCGGGTGTTCCATCGAGTGATGACTCCCAGCAATTACGACATTTCGCACGATTTGGCCAGGCATCAGTAGAGAGATGCCTTTTGGCAATGTTGGAGCACCACGACGTTCAGCCTATTGAAAAAGCTCGACCCTTTCGCATCTGTCTTTCCCTCATGGATCGCTGGGAGATTGGTGGCGTCCTAGTCCCAAAGTTGTTCTTGCCGGCAATGAGGAGCGTGTACGCATACAGCAAGAAAGCGACTCGGCAAGAATCGATTGAGGCAGTCAAGAGTGCGAGCCTATTCTTCGACGGAACCGAAAGCAGACTGATCTGGACAGAGCTATTCAGGCTTGTTCAAGGTGGCACGGAAGGAGCGCACGAGTCGCTAGATGACCTTCACTTTTTCCGGTGGATTGTGCAACACTTCAACGTCAAAGAGGAAGAAATGCTTAGCTTACACATCCCTCTTGTGTGTGGCTACATGCTGGACTGGATCGGGCTACCGAGCAGCTTGGCCAGCGATAAGATATTGGAACTGTCCGATTGTGCCACCATTTTGATGGAATTAATACCAGCAAGAGCTTTCATGTCTCTTTCGAACGACGAAGCTAATACATCTCATGGGGCAGTAGCTGCAACTGAGATTCGCAGCCTGGCAAAGCGCTTCTATGCAGGTCAATATACTGGCGATGAAAAAACGTTGCCCACTGCAGAGCGACTGGCAGACATGCTATTGCAATTGAGCTTTGCCGGATTGAGCGACCAGCTACTCAGACGTCCAGATGCATTTGCGAAGAATGTGCTGTCCGTCGTGAGTTTACTTGCGAAGATTTCCCCCGGGCAAGCTTTATCAGTGCCGGACCATGCCGCGAAGCTTTTCGAGAATATGAAACACTTGAAAGAGCACGCCCTACAGTTTCCGACCATCAGCTCCGCGGTGAATCTCTTGACAGCCGTGTCTGCACATGTATCGGAGATCGATTCATCCGGGCCCGACTTCCAGGCATTGGAGGCCGCATTGCTTGGCCAACTGTGGCTTTATCTGTCGCCGACCAAAACGAAGAACCACGTGGAGGCTGTGAGGTTAATATGGCAGCTTGATGATATTCCCAAACCCGGGGAAGTCGTGAGAGCCAGCGTCAATGAGATGATGCACAAATCGCCATCAGGTGTACCTCTCGACGATCTTGGACGCATGGAAAGTATCTGGCGATTCACAACGCTCTGGACTCATACTTTGCCATCGCAGCCTATAGGAGTAAAACCCGATAGCAAAGGCCTCGTCCGACGAGGGAGCGCGATGCATGCCAGCAATGCCGATAACTGGTCCCGACGACAAGAGATCCTGTCTGGCCCTCTTTTGATCTCTTTAGATGTACTTCGCGACTCTCGAACAACCGCTCGTAGCGTTGTCAGAAGCCTGCTGGCGAGCCCAAGCAGCATCAGCGTGGTACTACAGACACTCTTCACAAGAATGTCTGCAATTTTGAGCTATGACACGCAGCCACTTGGCCCTCACGTAGAAACATCGCAGCGCGCTCTCAAGCAGAAGAGTAGGGAACTCGAGTATGTTCTAGGGCACTTGGTTGCGGTCCTGGCCCTTGACGATGAAGTCATGTGGCAGGGGCTGGGTGATATGCACACAACAAACATCCCTGGCATCGAGGACAATGATGCGGTTGCCTGGCTTGCAAGCCAGAATGTTCGATTGATAGGCGATCGCACGTCATCCTCGGCGATTAACGAGCATGCCACATCAGTGGTCCGCAGCCTCCTTCGAGGTCCTCACTTTATCAAGCTACGGTTAAAAAGGCTGGCACTTGACAACCTCCTGCTTGGTAAAATCAGAGTTTCATTGGGATTGACTGATCATGCTTTGCAGACTGCTTTGCTGCAGTTGACAGTCATAGCTATGAGACTTCGCCAACTACACCAAGAAGACGAAAGAGCGGATACCAACAGGAGAAAAATGTCATTGGGATCGGGTGGGAGGAAGTCTAACGCAGCACCACGCGAGGACCAAAATGCAATTCAGGACAACGATATGCATAAACCACCTTCGCAACTACTGGATACGCTACGTGAAGGGTTCGCTGCTCTTTCATCGCGACCGCAGCTCGATGCCTGGCTCGACTTTCTTGATGCCAGCATTCCTTTCTTTGGGAACACACTCTTGACATACTTGATACCGTTGGTGGATGCTTTCTGTGACCAGTTACAAAAGACCTTCGATGATCTTGCGGCCATTTCTGACCGCAGCTCCGACAGCCACGCATTCTCGCCAGATAGCACCATCCTCAAGCTACTTGAAGGCCTCAACATGCTACTTGCCGAAGCGCATGATCTGGTCTCTGAGGAAGACGCAGAACCTCAAAGGAAGGCATCAGAAGCCTCCCAGAGCGTTCTCGGCTCGATGGCATCAAGTGCTTTCAAGACGCAAACTCAGGCTCCTCCCAGTCGAAACGCAAAGGCGAACAGCCGATTGACGGTCATTCTGGCCTTCCAAGATGCGATTCGCACATGTATGAAGATATGGCTATGGTCGACTAGTGGCCAAGAGAACGAAGTCAGCGATCGCTACAACGCTGCAACGACTTCATACTACACACAGCGAATGCGTAACAAAACTCGATCGATGCTTGAGCAAATATTCACCGTAGAACCCTTAGAGAGTCTGGAGGTGGTGATGACTCTATGGTCGCACACGTCTAGTGGACGTGATAGTAGCGCTGTGCTCAGCTTGTTGCACGTACTCACAATCTCTAGGCCAAAGAGCGTCGTGCCCGCCATCTTAGATGCGCTGTGTAGTCGCACACAAGCAAATCACATGTCACCGACTCACCAATCAAGTCTGACATTGGATCTATCTGCGATGGATGTCATTGCTTTCTTCACCTCATATCTTGAAAGTGTGGATGACGATGCCATCGACGAGATCTGGCCGGACTGCACAGCATTCATGCGCGATGTCCTCTCAAACCCTCTGCCTTTCCGACAGGTCCTTCCTGCACTCCTGTGGGTCACATCAATTCTTGCCGAAAAGTTGGACAACACAAACTTTGGCGATCAGCGAAAAATGCGTCGGGAACTTGGCGACCAATTCTCGAAACTGCTTTCGGCGACCTTTGCAGCATCTCCATTTAGCTCGTCGCTTGAGCACAATGGCAACCCCTCTGACCATACTTCAGAAAGCACTCTTGCAACCGGAAGGCGCAGCATGGATGTGGTAGTGATCTTGAACCACGTTGTAGCCAAACTTGAGAGCATCTTGGATTCTGTTGATCGCATCACCAGCGTCATCAACATCATATCTGCCAGCCTAATTTCGCCTGCTTTCCACGCCAAATCATTCCCAGGGACGACCACGCCCGACCTTCTTAGTCTACTTGCTCGCATGACGCGGAAGGCGCCTACAGCAAAATCGTGGAGGAAAGAAGTACAAGACGCTTTCAACAATCCACGCATCCTTGAATCATCGGCCACTTTGACTGAGAACTACTGGTTCCCTGTCCTTCAGCAATGGTCACAGGGCGACAAAGAACGTGTCAATGATCTGCTCTCAAGGCTTGCACCTCCGTCCAGCGCTGGTATCATGTTTGGTGTGGGAGCCGCTGCGGCAAGATTGAAGGCCGATAGTGAGACACAGTTCATCATTCGCAGACTGTGCTTGCTTCTACTTGCGTCACCGACGGACAGCTATGCGGCGCACATACAGCTGATGGAAGAGAAACTTGTTGATCTCTTCCAGGCCAGTACATCGTCTTCGCCCTCGTCCACTATCAAGGCTGAGCTTTTCATGCTGTGTCGGGCGCTTATTCTATCTACAAGCGCGGTCAATGTTGCGCCGCTGTGGCCCATCATCAACGATCAGCTCCAAGGCGCGCTCTCATGCCTGGTGCCCCACGATTCGCGAAGCACTGGGTTCACTAATCTGTCGATACTGCAAGCAGGCAAGCTGCTAGATGTACTGGTGGCTCTGGCACCTGATGAGTTCCAGCTGTATGAGTGGCTATATGTCACCGACACGACCGATGCGGTCTACCGTCCGTCAGGCTGGGCTCCAACGGCGCTTGCAGACCAGCTCGCTGAAAACCTTGGCTTGGAAGCAGGCGAAGAGCCGATGTCTACTCCTGCCTCAGCAATACAAGGTGGTTCGGCAGGAAAAACGAGAGTACCCTTTGGTGCGACCTCGGGCTACGACAACGAGGACATCAAGGCGATGGCGCCAGAAGACTTCGCTAAGAGCATTATGCGACCTTTCCTGAGCCAGTTGAGTATCAATGCCTACGAGAGCACGTATGGCATGGAAGCACCAGATCCCATTGTGTATCGCAGAGCTTTGTTGGTGGACCTGTTGGACACCGGTACTTTGGTCGACCACGAGCGTTGATGTGCGAGTAGGAATGGCATGGGATAGATAGTCGGAGATAGGTCCTGCATTGCGCACTCCACGCCTCGAATCATTGTGATTTATGCCACTTGCCAATGACTAGCAAGATGTATATGCGTTTGGCTCACGATTTCATTCGTACTGCCTGGTTCATTAGACTCGATTAGCACGTCTGTTCCAGCCATTGCATCTATTGCCCCAGTTGGTCCAGAAGCATTCAGATACCGTGTACAAGCTGTAATTGTGCAAACCGCGGACGTCGAGATTCATCCGTTCCGTTCGTTTCCTCTTTCCCTTTTCGCTCGCATTAGAGATCCACCCCAAAAGCGACACAGCGGGCACGCCGAGATAGTGTCAACATCGGCAGAAGGGCAAAGTATTTGCGTGCACATCAAAACTTAGGAAGATAGCAGACCCGCACGATCACCACGCCCTGTGGATCATCCGCCCTTTCGATCTACCATTCCAGAACACTGTAAACCCGGCTCCGGAGCACGGCAGCGGGCGAAGCATTAAGAATTGCACAGGAGAAATTTCGCCGTTTTCGCTGCAGCTGCAGGACATACGGACATAGAGAGACGGATCGTGATATCTCCATGCGCTTGGCATCCCGCGTATCGAAGATCGTCGCTATGATGTCGTGATTAGCTTTCACATTCGCACCCTTCTACGCTATCACAGTATGCATATTTGCGCCTCAAATCGTGGAGCTTCCCGACGATGCGGGTAGCGTTCAGGTCCCAACTTCACCACGTCTGCATTGAGACAGACTGATTGACAATTATTTGCATTGTTTCGTGGTGATGTGCGTCGCGTCTCTTCGTTCGGCGGGTCGAACTCCTTTAGGGTGGTGCTATGTGAGACGCTAGGCCTTGACTCCGCGCACGTTGTTCGATCCTGTCTGTGGGTGCTTTTTGGAGGTGGAGTCGTAGCCGCGGAGCGTGGAAAATTGTTGACAGGTCATCAGCCCTGTACGTCATTTGGGGTGATGGAGAGTCGAGACTATGATGAACCTCGAGCATTTGTTTAGACTATCTAGAGGGTGGTTGGGAAATAACTATTCCATGCTGTGATGACAACGGTATTATTGGGCATAAGATCCACTCCCACAGCAACATTACTCGGGCGGCACTCCGGGTATAACGAATGCGCAATACTGATCGTGAGAAATAGTCGATCGTGGCGTTGTTGGGCTGCATTCAAGCATTTCCCAACGACCGGCGTTCGCCAGGAAGGGTTTTCGCCGAACATCCCAATTGGGTCCATGCATCGCGGGTCGCGGTATAGACGTCGGAACTCTGGACCGAGGAGGATGTGATGATCTTCGAGACATGTGCGGGTCTTGCAGCCGCGCGTGGTGCACGTAGGTGGCTTGGGGAAGTGAATATTGGAGGGCCTGGGGAGTTCGGGACTGGTTAGACTTCACAACACACGTGGTTACGGATAACGTAAGGCTTGTTTGCTCTTGTAGCTGCCTCTGTCGTTGTCATTGTCGCTGGGAGAAACCCGGCGCGATGGACTGCATTAGTGCTATGCCGACTCGAGTCATATGCAAATGACCATTCCTTGACTACTGGGCGAATTATTGGTGTGCATAACTTCTTCTTAGCTACCTGCAAGCTGCATCTCGAAGCAAGATTTCATGGAAGGCCTCACGGTCTTGATTCGGTGGTTCATTCATCATCTCATGAGGACCACGTAGAGACGCCAAAACCTGCCAGCGCAACGTCCATTTTGACTCGATATGCAGGCAGTCAGAACGCATCATGGATTCCAACATACATGTCACAAAACGCTCGTTGGTCATTGTCATGAAAACTCTATTTCGTCGGGATATGCCTTTCTGGTGACACGTTATTCATTCATGTTTGTTCGTTACACGATCGGACATCTACGCCTTCCAGCCACGGTACACCGTCCTGCTGCCGTAGGTTTGGCCCTTCTTGAGCGTGACCATGGGCTTCCACTTCTCCTCATTGACCGCATTGACGTACCTGCTTGCCTCAATGCACATGCCGCTCCTGGAGCCTCTGGCAGGCAAGCCGTCCATCTCAGGAACGTTGATCTTCTTGCCGGCGTAGAACTGGAATGCGGGCTCAGTGCTGAGTGCCTCGAAGTGGATCTTGGAGTTGGGGTGGTAAAGGCTAATCAGCTTATTCAGAGGCTCCGAGCGTGTGTCGATCTTGATGCTGGCTGGGTCGTTGTTGACAATGAAGCAGTGGTCTGGCGCCGGGGTCACAGCGCCGAGGGTGAACTCCTCGTTGGCATTGAATTCAGGGTAAGGCTCAATGGCACCGGTAGGAATATCTTCGTTGTCGACGACTTGGTAAAGGTTGCTCGGGAGAGTAACACGGGTGCCCTCGATTGTGGGACCGCCGGAGATGTTGAAGTAGCTTATCACAAATTGTCAGCTGACTTGCTTGTAAGTCGCAAGACATCACGCTCGCATACCTGTGGTTGGTGACCGCGACCACGGTCTCCTCGACCTCATCGCCGACCAGCTCAACCTCATATTCAATCTCCAAACTAGTCTTCTCCACACCGTCAACCTTCTCAATAGAAGGCACATACCAGAGCCTAAGCTCAACTGTGCCAGGGAAGCCCTCCTCGCCGTCCTTGCTCAAATACTTGAACATGACGCTTTCCTTTCCATTTCGATTCACTGGTGTAGGGCCCTCAAAGTTCTGCTTTCCCCATCCAGCAGCACCGCCATGCAATGTGTTGCGACCCTCGTTTGCTGTGAGGTCATAGCTCTTGCCATTGAGGTTGTTGATCTTGGCGCCCGAAATGCGGTTTGCGACACGGCCAATGTTCTCACCGAAGAAAGGCGTGTGCTCGCTACGGTAGGACTCCGCAGAAGGGAAGCCCAGTACGACGTTGGTTCCAGCGATCTTGAACTCCTGGATGATGCCGCCCTGGGGCAGGAAAGTGAATGAGTCGGAGAACTGTTTGTCGGCCATGGTTGCGGGGATGGTTTTGGATAATCGAGGCTGTGATCGAGGTAGTGGTTTGGAGCAGCTGGCAAGAAACACGCAACGTTTGGAATGAAAACTAGAAAGAGGTACTTGGCCTTTTGTCCGTGTAAATGTGAAGATGTCTCCATCCACCGGCTCCACGCATGTGACGACCGTGACGACTCCACGGCCCAGTGAACGCGGAGCGTGGAGCACTTTACCCGGTGCGGGCTCTTGATTGCGGGTTTCAGACTGGCGATTTTGGCTGAAAGGCTGCCTGCCCTAGAACCATAACCATACGATCAGCCGAAGAGAATGTACATGAACTATGTCGAAGGTATATGGCTATTCGCAGATGACTTGGGCGTTTCGCATTACCTCAAGAATCTTGCATGCTGATCGAGCGACCAACCCCCCGCCGTTAGCACACGAACTCAAACTCAAACCACCCCACGAAGGAGGGGTGCGTGCGAGAGCTCGAAAGGTGGGATGCGATCCCTCCTCGACACGATCATCCTTTAAGATCGACACTCGAGACCTTTGATCGATTCATGGCTTGCATGCTCACTCAGCTGTTGACATAACAGCTCCAACGTGGCACATATGGTGACCATTAGGATACGTATCATTTCTCAACACTAGGTACCGTTCAGCTGAAAGCCAATCATCGTTTCAAATCATGCAGAGATGGTTATCTTGATGAGCCCGGTATCTAAGCTTGACTTTGAGTGTGTAACAGCTGTCAAGTTATGTCCCCTCCATACCATGTGAACTTTCGAGGTGGCTGGGCCATTTGTCCCTGCTTTGAGACAAACACTTGGGTGATAACGCGGTGGTGAGAGATAGTACCGCCCGTTGGAACGCGGAGTAACCAGTTTTCGTCATTTTCTCTACCCAAAAACTTGGTACGGCAGCTTTTCACCGTCCTTAATGGCGGAAGTAGTGTACACCTATGACATGAATCTGCTCAGATGGTGGCATGAATATTGGCTCAACGCTCCGTGCCAACCATTAAAGGTAAACAACATTACGATCGAGCGATGATAAGCGTTGATAGATGGACTTTGCGAGTACGACAAGGGCACAGGCGCACAAGAGAAACTTTCTCGTACAGTGGAACGCCTTGCCCAGATCTCGCATTGGCAGCAACATTGCAGGGTTGAGACTGTTTGATACACAAGTGGGAAATATATTATTTTGCTATCAATATGGCACATTCGCTCGAACGCTGACAAATGATTACACCCCGTGATATCATAATCTATCATACACCCCCAGCCTCAAAAAATTCAGTGCTGTCGAATCATGTGGTGTGGCGCTGTGTGGGAACGCCTTGTAAGCTTGATAGTGTAATCAAGAGCTCAAATTCCGTCGTATTTTGTGACCGTGCCTTCTTGTCGGTGCCTCGGCACTAAGACCAATCGCAGTTGGAGCTAAGGGGCGTAACTCGGACTTGTGCCCGATGGCATTCTGGAGCTGGGCAAGCTGGGCAAACGCTCTCTGCCTGCGCATGAGCCGCTCCGCGGTTTCTCCTGACAATTCTCCTAGGGCTGGTGGTCGGTGGGACCCAAACAGCCATCAAGGGAAGCTAAGAAGTGATGCAGTTCAAACGTCTTTGTCACTACTCAAGTCATGACCTCTGGTTGCTGCACGTAGGTGCTAAAGTCAAAGTCCATGCCGTCAATCTGAGTCAGATCGCTGATTTCCAGTGGCCCGCCGATCACGTTGCTCATCTGTGTTGGATATGGTGGAAACTGATATGTTTCCATGTGGTCGACAAACGGAGGGAATGCATCGAAATCTGATGTAAGACCACTCTTGGCGCGGTACGATGGATCGGTATAGGTCATGTCGGTCAAGATTTGCGCCCATTCAGGTGCGTATAGGTGTGGGTCGTTGATGAAGGTGGGCTCTTGAAGTGGTAGCTGGCGAACTGGTGACGATGTTTGATACTGCTGTTGTGCAAACGGCTTCGATCGAGGGATGGGGCTTTGCGTGAGTGGTGATGGTGACACGCTGTGAAAGTTGAAGCTCTCCTTGAACAGTGACTGTTTGGGTTGCATGGGCGTCTCGTTGCGTGACGATGCTGTCTTTGGTCGGTCATGGTGGCTGTGATCTGAATCTGAGCTGATAGATCCCCGTCTGTGAACGAAATTGGCACCTTCAGAGACCATTCTTGATTGAAGCTTTTCGCAATCCTCTTCGAAGACTTCTATCTCGCCGCTATCGTCGTGTTTGGTCTCCAGAAGGTTCAAAGCCGATAGGATGTCGTGGGTGAGAGGCTGGCCGCTACTCTCATCTAATGATGGACCTTCCCATGCTGATGCTTTTTGCAGTCGATGGTACATCTCTTTGAGGCCTGAAACTAATTGAGATTGTTGTTGTTCTAACATCTCAACGTAGCCTTTGGGGTAGATCTTGTCTTGTGAACGTTTCCTTTCGCTGCAGGCAGTTAGTGTCAAGTGATCAAGGTACATGGAGCAGCGTAGTATACATACCCGAAGACACAGATAGCGTTGTCGGCCTTGCAACGAGAACATGGACTTGATCCATCACACTTGCTCTTCTTTAACCGGCATCTGTCACATGCTTTGCATACTCTTTTGCGGATGCCATCGGTAGAGTCTTGTGAGGTAGTCCTCTCAGGGTGAGAAAGTCGATTGACTGGTGACATTGGTGTGGGAGACATGTCATATGTCGTATGTATTATATGTAATGATGTAGTTCGTCGTTGACGTGAGACAGAGGTCGAGGAGGTATTTAAAGAAGTCGATTGGAATGACAAGGTTCGACTGACATCAGACCTGGGCAGGATAGCAAGGCGAGACCGAACGGATCGAGAGAGCCGAAAAAACTGTGTACCGGTGGGAGATACCGAGTAGAACAAGGAAAAGGTGGTAGGGCTATCAGATATAAACATTCGCCGAAGCAGGCGCCTGTGTGAGGGACGACATAATCCGTGCACGCCCCTTGTTGGTAATATGCTTGCTGATGAGAATGCCCAGAGCGAGCCCAGCGGATCACGGCGATTGCTCACGGCCGCATGAACGAACTCGCATCTGTAATCGCACCGTCACGCTACCTGTGGGCCATGAACCCGCGGCCGCGGGCGCTGAAGCAAGGCCACGCAGACTGGGTGGTCTGCCCTAAACAAGCTCATGCAGGATCGTTAGGTACTTCGTCCGTCCACCGTTTTGCGTCCTCCCCTCTCAGCAGCCATCAAAGCTAAAAGTGCCGTCGCCGCATGGATGCTTTGTGGTACGCTGACCGAGACAGCCACGGCAAGCTTTGGCGATCTCTGCATAACTTCGAGGGCTTGCACTAAAGTCGGTGCCCGAAACCCCCTAGTGTTTCTTTTCTCTCGGCCGACCAATGCGTCCGACTACCCGATGTCCTTTTTATTGACGTCTTTCACAAAGACCTCGTGATGGTCGCATTGCTCAGAAAAAGCGTCCGCGGACGATTTGTTACTGCGCTCGCCCAAGAGCTTGTCTTTCCTCTGCCGAAATCTACAAGGCAGCGCGCTTGCTTACGATGCAGTGTGAGGGGCTTGCTGCCCTGTGTTTGGGTAATACCAGGACGCCATGTCTCTTGGTCAGAGGACACGTGCAGGGAAGCGCCTCCTTTGACCAGCTCGGTCTCGCACTTCAATGCGAGACTTGAGGCCCGCCATGCGCCCTTGGCTTTGGCACCAAGGATGGATAGCTTCGCGAGAGGCTGAGTCGATTAAATACACAGCCCACACTAGGAGATAGGTGAGCGCGTCCTGCTCGCTTTTCATACGATACGGCCATTCATTGCCGGATGCTATACGGCTGCCTGGTTCGCTTGCGCATTATTCATCTCGCGTGGGCTCGGGCTACATCTTCACAAGTCCGCTCTTATATTAACAAGGATTATACATCCTACAGCGAGTGACTAAGTCGTTACTTGTTACCTGTTGGGCGGGACCATTGGTCCAGAACGGTAAGCAGTAAAATCCTTCTCATCTCGACTTTGTAGTCCCTGCGCCTCGCGCAATAAAGTCTCGAATGCGAGCTTCTTCGACAGACTAAAGGAACCACGTAGGGCACTCGGGCTGTGCAAAGTCGGACGATGTGTTGCACGTTACACCATCCGAGTGCCCTGTCCTTGGAACACCTTGGTGGTGTGACTATTGTGTAGAGAGAATGGGCAAGCACGAGACCTTGTGGTCGGTAACCTAGCAGCCAGTTGAACCGACCCCCGTTTGACTTGCGGATACGGATGTAAAGCGGTCCGTACATTGTAATGGTGAAAATGACTGCAAATTACATCGGAGTTATGGTTCAATACGTCCGACCTGCAGTAGAAGAGAGAGGGTAAAAAAAAATCGATCTCATGACACCTCTTCCATCGGGGCGAAATATTACATGTGCGCCGACTCATAATATTTCGGTGCTTTCCCTTCGCGAACGTACCGGCAACATTAGCTTCCACCAATATTGATCACCATAAGCTGACAAAATGCCCCGGTGTCGCTTCCATGTGCGCCTCAGTCAGCATCGCACGTCCGAGGCGCGATAAGATCCTTATCTTTTTTGTTTCTACCGAGATACCTCTATTCTCCTCTTAGTAAATCACGACTCAGCCATATTCCTGCACAAAGATCCCTCAACGCTTGATGGTATCGATCTTGACGACGCTCATGTCATTCTTCTGGACACCATTATTGAACACTATCGCTGCATGCTAGTCGAGGTCCACGCGGCTCCGCGCAATATACCGTCGTCTGTTTGATCACCGACGCGTAATTGCGTAAATCCGGCTTTAAGACCGCGTTGGTCTCCAATATAGATTCAGGTGTTTGGTTCAATTGCCGCTATCAAAGCACTGCAGACGCAGCTAGGAGGTGTCCAAGGTGACGAGCTGGCGAGTGACGCTTCTTAAAGTGCGCCTTCCACGCCATGTCCAAACTCTAAAGCGCTGTGCTTCCAAATTTGACATGGAGGAGTGATGCGTCCCTTGGTCCAACACAAGGCGCGCGCTCGTAGGGCGTCGGAAGTCGGCAGATTCCCATGGGCCAGACTGTTTACTGTGGCGATAATGCCCACGCACTTCGACTGACAGCAGAATTGCTCCTGATAGCATCTTCATTGAGATAATCCATCCTCTGGGAATTACCGAGAGCTTTGGTTTTTAGGCCCCAGCGCACAATGTATCGATGGCCCATCGACGATACTGGATGACGTTCACGAGACTTCCGGATGGGCGCCCACCGGGATCAAGCTTTGAAAGGATGCACGCTGAACGGTTAAGCATGAACACGCACGCTTCTAGATTATCGACTGCAGCGGGCAGCAGACGCCACACGTTACGGGCTGCTGTAGACATGCCATCTTCCCGGGTTGTCGTTGTAGGCATTTGCAATCTCACTTCCACGAAACGGCCATCTGATCACGTAGCGATTCGCTTACGAGGCATCCAACTATGCTAGCTTGCACTTGAGTGTGAACAAGCACCCCGGCAGCTGCCGGTATTTTGCGATGTCCTCTGGGATAGCAATGACGCGTAGCTTGTAGGTTTCGAAACCACATCACCCATGCTAAAGGTCATCTCTCGCACGTAGGGATCCATGGGCACATTGGACCACTGTTTTCTTCTTCGATTGATTGCATCATTACCTAGCTTCAGACATGAGAACAACAACAACACCTCGCTTCTCTCCAATCTCGTTATGCTGCCACAAACTTCCAACCTACAATTCTATCTTGCGCACTAGCCTTAGTGGAAGTGATTCTTTCGGAAGTCGGCCAAAGTTATTTATACGCAGCTGGATGATCGATAGTCGCTGCCACTACAGGTCGCGGATTCATGCAAGGGTTCTATTGACAGGCTGAATAAAGCAACAAGATAAGTGTACAGCTGCTTGAAACGAGGAGGTGATCTGCAATTAAACAGACAATTCCATTTCATGACTTATTATTTGTTCGCTCGCAGCATTTTCAAGACCCGCTACGGTACTCTCGCGTGTTCGTATAAACGTTCCCAAAGCCACCTTCTGCCCAAGACCCGTGTATCTCCAGACTTGCAAGAAGTCTGGATGACCAACTGCTGAATCAACAAAGCTGCCATCCTTTGGGTATCGACAATGCATGAAGTTCAAGGGAAAGGAGGTGCCTGGAGAAAAGTCGACAACATCATGGTCTCCATTGAATGGGCCTGGGCCAGTAATATTGAGATCGAATGCTGGCAGCTCTCAGCCGTTCATAACTCCTTCGACCTGCGAAGCGAACGGCCACTCGCCCTCGTTGTATGTCGTGAGGAACAGAGCAGCTTCAAGGCCCTTCGACAACCCCTTATAGTCTGCCCCCCTCGTTGTTGTGAACGCGATTCTCCGTTAAATTCATATAGCCTAGTGAGTCTACGACGAGCGAGCGGTCGTAGCTGTATGCCCTAGCTGGGTATCGCCCTCGGCAGCTATGAGATGGTAGTACCCATCTTTCTTGTAGATGTGAGGAGCTTCAGCACGAACACCGATAGAGCCATTCCATATGGTAGTCGTGTTTGAGAGAGTACCGGTGGATAGACCGATGGTCTGTTTTTCCATACCTAACCATGTGAGGTATGCAGTCTCATCATCGTCCCAGAGAAGATCCGGGTCGACAGTACGGTACGGTGCCTCCCACACAGAGGGGACAGACCATGCGTCATCGTCGAAAGGATCCGCCGCCGTGAAGATCGTGCCATTGATCTCCGAAATAGTGTTGAGGCCAGTGTACACGCAGGTCATGTAGAACAAACCATCATCAAAGCTTAAATCAGGCGCGGCCATGCCTCTTTGATGATCTTTGGTCTGCAAGTAGATCTTAGGGAGCTGTTCTTCCCTGTTAGATGCATTGTGTTGTAGTAGGTAGAATTGGTTGCAGTCCAAACGCTGAGAGTTGACGGAGCTACGTTTCAAGATGTGGAGTCGAGCTTCATGATGACGAGAACGGTGCAACAATATCATACGAGCATTGTACAGAAAGCCATTCGATGGATATCTGCATCCTTTATAGCTGCCTGAGCTTCGGCTGGTCCACTTCGGTCTGGATATTGTTAGTACGATGACTGCGTTAGTTAGGGACCTGTGCCTCATTTGGTCATCCGGACAACTTTCGTCATTGCCAAAACGTGGTCGTATGCCTCCTTACTTTTGACCCAAGTGTGACCTCAATGTTGTTTGTATAGGTAGGAAGGATGAAGCTAGGTCGCTGCATGTGTCAGGCACTGCGCCTCCACAACGCTCGGCTGGCCGGATAAAGACAACCACCACATCTCATGGTGGTCAACATCCAAATCCGTGCGACCGCTCGCTAGAATCGTGGCTATGCTCGTAAACGACGTTCCTCTTAAGACAAGTGAGCAGAGTTTAGTCCTCGATCTTGAACACAAGCATAGCAGCCAAGGTCTCGGCAACAACGCCTACATCACAACCACAACCACAATCACCTACCACGTACCACATTCAAAGAGAGCCAAAGAGCAGAAAAAATGCCATTCCCCAGCCTCTCCAAATCAAAACCGAATGCAGACACCCGCCTCCTCCTCTACGCGCATTCACAGTCCCCATCAACTCCCTCGCTCGCTCCATCATCTACATCCACGAGCGCAAACGCAGCCAATGACACCAATCCCAACCCGCCAAGGCCCAAGGCCGACAACAACAACAACGACGACGACGATGCCGAGCAGAACCCCAACGACTCCCTCCCCCCAGTAGCCCGCCCCAAAACCCCGCCCCGATCCTCAAACCACCTCCCCTGGTCCTCCTACCACTCCCTCCCTCCCGACCACCCCGTCTTCCGCTACCCGGACGCCGTGCGCGAAAAGATGTACGCTAAAGGCGTTGGTACGTTGTTCGCACCCCTCCAGCCGATTGCAAGCATTATAGCACAGGAGAAGGAGTTTTTTGCCCCCCTGCTGACGAGTTTGACGTTCAGATCCGGTGGTCAAAGCCGAAATGGACCTCGCGCGCCTGGGCAGGGTTTACGGCGAGCACCACCATCGGAAAGGGTTCTGGAAGCGGGGGACGAGCATGATGGGGCAGTTTGGGAATATTGCTAGGGGAGGGTCGTTTTGAGAGGACGGTGAGGCAGTTTGGTTTTTCGTTTCTTCTTTGAAGGAGGGGTGATTGGTGGTGGGATTTGTTCTGCACAGAGTTGTCTTTTTTTTTTCTTTCTTTGTGTTGAAGTCGGGGATATCTACACGGGTTGTTGAGTCGCCATTCCTATCATTCGAGATTCTTTTCGTTACGAGTGACGAACCAGGGCATTGATAATACACATCAGCGTGCACGCCACTCCTGCCGCATTCCACCTAAAGGGCTTAAGAGAAACCAACCTCATTCAACTATTCTCCCTCCGCTCAAACCGCCCTCAACCTGGGAAACAAGCCCACCGCATTCCTCCTCAACTCCTCCACCCTCACACTCCCACCACCTTCCAACTGCCGCGTGAGATACTCAATACTCTCCCCCGGCGCATTCGGGAAATCCGAGCCGAAAAGCACCCGTCCCCTGCCCTCCTCCCCAAGCAACGCTATCAGACCTCCCAGACTCATCGCACTGCCCGCCAGCGCCGTATCGTAGTAGAACCTCCGCGCCAGTTCCAGAATTTCGTCCCCGGACATTCCAGGGTTGATGTCGGCAGGAGCGTGCGGCATCAGCCCCGCGACGCGATCAATCAAACCCGGCAGCGTGCCGCCGGCGTGCGAGAGGATGATTTTGCAGCCGCTGGCGTGGGTTCGCAGGGCGCGCGAGGTGATGAGGTCGAGGGCCGAGCGGCCGGTTTCGTACGGGTAGTCGAAAGCCGGCTGGGGGAGCAGCGGGGAGACTTGGGCGGAGCCGGCGGCGTGGGTCGGGTGGATGAAGACGACTGCGTTGCGGGCGCTGAGGGCGTCCCATATGGGGGCGAAGGACGGGTGGCCGAGGTATTTTGGGGGTGAGGAGCCGTAGGAGGTGAGGAGGATGATGCCGTCTGCTTTGAGGGCGTCGAGAGCGTAGGCGATTTCGCCGATAACGGAAGAGGGGTCTTTGTCGAGGTCGGGGACGCAGGCGAAGAAGCCGAAGCGGTTAGGTTGGGAGGCGCGCAGGTTGGCGCAATAGTCATTGCAGGCTCGGGCTAGGTTGGCTGCTGCTTGGGTGTCTTGCTCGATGCCTGGTCCGGGAGCTGTGCACGATAGGACGGCTGTGGCGATGCCCTGTCGAGCGCAAATGTCGTCGTCCAATGCGACTGTCCATGGAGGGATGTACCATCCAGAGGGATCACCGCCGTTACGTTGGAGAGCTTCAGTGTATACGGGTGGATACACGTGGTGATGCACGTCGATTTTGCCTTGAGTAGCCATACTGTCGGTATAACAATTGTTTCATAGACACTTTGAGATCTGATCAGATGAGTTGCCCTTCGCTGAAGTCTAGAGCTAGGCAGGGTGGAATCGTAGCGGAGGCTGGTGATTATCGAGGCAGTATGGGCCACCCGTAGTGTTGCGACCTACATGCGGTTTTCATCATTAAGCATTAGCCCATGCATGAGGGGTGAATGTGCATCCTGCTTAGCAAGACCCTCAGTAAGCATCCATGGCTTACCACTTGTGCAAGGTAACATTGCCCCTACAGCATCACCAGCATAAGCAAGCAAGCCTCCAACGTGCTACTCGCCAGCGCCCATATCCCAAGTATCACTGGCGCTTCTCACCCACCCAACCTCAGCACATCCCCACTCCCAATCTCAATACATCTCGTCCCCCAGCTCCTCTCCTTGACCCACCCTTGCACCTCCTCCGCGCCCAAGACCCTACTCTTCAACCACTTCACACTCCAACCCCTCCTCTCCAGCGGCGCATCGTGCGCGCTGATCCACGTCTGCACTCTCCCACCCAGCTCCGCTAGTAATTCTAGTCCGCCTGGAGCGCCGCGCACGACGCTGCCGCCTAGACAGGAGGGGTTGCGCTCGTGCGAGAAGGCGTGGATGAGGGCTGTGAGCGGGAGGGCGTTGTGCGGGAGGAGGTGCGAATTGACGTAGGGGTTGAGGGTCGCGGGGGAGATGCCGTGGGGGGTGTAGAGGAGGGAGAGCGTTGGTGTTGATGGTGGTGTTGACGTGTGAGCGAGCGCTGAGGGGGAGAAGATGGTGCTGGGCGGGCGGTAGGTGATTGCGATTGCGTCGTGGACTTTGGTCAGGTCGTGATTGGTGGGGAGGTGGGCGATCGTCAGCTCGCCAGCGGTGCCGGTGGAGGTGTAGGCGGGGAGGGCGATGGTTATGAGAGTGTCTTTGTCATGAGGATTGTAGGGCGGGATGATATGGATGTTGGCTTCGTCGAAGAAGGACCATGATTTGATCTTCTTTGCGGCAGCGCGGGTCGCGAGGATGTTGACGTGTTTATGCTTGGGGAGGGAGCAGAGGGTTTCGCGGTGGCAGTGGTCGGGTTTGTCTTGGCTGATTATGATTAGGTCGATGGGTTGTTTGAGGTCGGCGAGGGAGGTGATGTGTGGTTTGTCGGTGTGTTTGGTGTATTGGAAGGTTGGGTGGAGGATGGAGCTGCCGCCTGATAGCCACGGATCTATGAGGATGGTGAATGCGCCGGGGAAACGGTGAGGGTCTTCTTCTGATGTGTTGTAGCCCGGTGAAAAGGCGAAGAGGAAGGTGCAGTCTGTATTGAGGTGCTGTATTGTTAAGGACATGACAGCATCGAGCTGCGTGGGTGTGCTGAGGCTGCTGGTGGTATCATGGTAATATGAAAGTAAAAGTATTGAACAAATTGATCGCGTATACTTGCAGTTCGGGATAGAAATGAAGCGAAGCACGACTGTGGCTTACCGTAGCAGGGGTTGTGTCTATCTATTCTCGCCGGCAAAGACGAATGGTTTGTGGATGTTTGCGTATGCCCAGGCCTGGCAAGCTGGAGGCTGAGGACGAGCTTCTGCAGGTGCAGCAAGATTTGAGACCGGCCGCATGAAGGCGGGAAGCAACGAGCTTTTGTAACCGTTGACGAGAGCTAGAATGCCACTACGGCAGAGGCGTCGTTGTGAGGCTGATGATATATATACACCTGGATGAGTTCATATGGGATGCATAGCTTGATCATTGCTGTCTACACAGGTCTTGGTGTCTAGTGACGCCCACATACGCCCATCCTTGCGGACGTCGGGAAGGAAGAATAAGCATGAGAGAGCAATTGACGAGAGATTGTTGGAGACGGCACGGTGGAGGAGATGCCATCACCGGCCGTGCTCACCACCGCTCATCACCGCATGGGTGTGGCTTCGTCTGCGCGCTGGCCTGGTGGTCTGGTCTGTCTCCTTGCACTTCTCCTCATCACCATCACGGCAGCAGCAAGCACTGTATCCTTTGATCATCGCACAGTCTGGAGCGGGCATGCTTCATGCGGGTGTTTCGCGGCACGCGCACCAGGCCGACGATCAAACTACACGGAGCATGCCGAAGACTGACTGACGCGCGCGCGCGGTGGGTGATGGTGCATCAGACGACGACGACAGCATCCAGACGTGCAGAGGCGTGCAGAGAGGCACGCACACGGGCAGCATCGCACATCGCCGTCGCTCTGTCGAGTGATGAGAGCATTGGCAAGCTCTCGAGTGGGACGCTGCCGTCATCTCCCAGGGCGTGGCGAGTGTTTGGTTTGGTAGGGTCGAGGTAGCTTACCGGCGCGCGTTCGATGCTTTCCCTTGCCGGCCTGCCGTGCTCTGGTCGCCCAGCATGGCCAGCATTGGGTATAGCAGCAGGACAGCAGCAATAGGTCATTGGATAAGGTAATGCACGGTGGCCAGGCAGGCAATTTTCTGCAGCTCACGGAGCAGCAGTCTGCACAAGCGTGGGATGGCGATGGCGACAATGCTAATGCTCATGCCCATGATGCTGTCCAATTGATTGTTTCGCAGTGGCAGACGGGCGGGTTGAGAGTGAGGAGAAAACTGCTCGTTCTAGGCGTGTGTCAAGAATGAGTTTGGGGTGTTGAGTGAGTCTTCATTGGCCGCTGGCCGCCGTCGTCTCAGCACGCGGCGGGCCAGAGAGCCGTTTCTCTGCTGCTGCTGCTGCTGCTGCTGCTGCTGCTCGCATACGATTCACCCCGCTATCGTCGCCTTTATCGTCGTCGCTGTCGTCGTCGCAGTGCCCTCCTCCAACACCACCACCACCACCCAATGCTGCTGTCGCTCCTCCTCCTCCTCTCACACGACACCAGAAGCTCGATACCTATACCCGCTGCTAGCTGTGCGGTCGCAGCGCCACCTCTGCTTTGCTCTGCCACTGCCACTGCTACTGCTCTGCCCAGCTAGGCCGATCGGCCACTCACCCAATCCACACCCAGCGCCCGTAGCTCCCTCGCAGCTCTCCCCGACCTTCCTCCTCGGCGTGCTCCTCTCGCCCACTCGAACAGCAGCAAGCACCAGCCTCACCTCACCGAACCCGACCAAGCTCCCAGCCAGCCAGCTCTCGCCTGTCGCCCTCCTACACGCCTATTGTGCTAGGGTGCGTGCTTGCTTGCTTGCCTGCTTGCCTGTCTGTCTGTGTGCGTGCCTCTGTGTGGTTCGACGGTACGCTTCACTTCAGCTGTTGCTTGCTTGCTTGCTTGCTGCTTGCTGTGCTGGTCACCACCGCGCCGCCCACCGCAGCTCGACCTCCTCCTCTCCTCTGCGCAATGCCGCCCCGCGCGCCCCTCCAGACCTCTTTCTCCGTCGCCGACGTCAACAACGAGGTCGTCTGTCCTCTGCGTAATCAGGATGGCAGCCATTGCCGCAAGAGATGCCTCGGCGTGAGTCTCGTTGTCTCGTTATACCACTTGCTGTCACTGCTACGCTCGCATTCCCTGCTTTCCGCTGCCCTCCTTGCTATTGTTGTCCAATGCTGTTCTTGCTTGCTGTGATTCATTCTCCATCGACTCATCATCTCATATCCTGTCCTCATACATCAACCCGCGAGACCTCGTAGTAACCATGCATGCGTCCACAGGAGAAGCGCTATCGCTCCATGCAAGAGCACATCCGTCGTGCCCATCCCGAGTACTACATCCCCAAGCTGCCTGCCACGAAAGAGAGCTTCGAGCTTATGATAACAACTCCTCCCCATGAGTTGCCGCAAGAAACCTCTCCCCAGCAGAACAATGTCCACCACCCGGTGGTCCCGCAGCACTCTGATCCGTCAGGTCTGTCACCCGCCTTCAACCTTGACTCCACCCTAGGCTCATCGTTGGGACAAGGCTACGGGCACATCCTCGGCCAGCACGATGGAGGATACTATACCGCCGGCGACAGCGATGCTGCTGCTATCTTCAACAGCATGCAGGCACAGCAGCGCTCGTCTGATGAATACCGTCGTGGCTCGCTCATCCCCGCCGCCTCTGCTGCTGCCGCCCTGGCACAGCTGCAATACCACAGGGGCGCCGGTGGCGAGACAGACTGGGCAGGCGATAACATAGGACAGGTGATCTTCCCCACCCTGCAGTTGTCGCCTACAGGCACTGAAGCCGACTTCCTTCAGAACTTTTACGCCGATCACAACCACGACATGAAGCCGCACAGTTACCACGTCGACCCGACGCTGGATGAGCCGCCCTTCATGCAAGACCCTACCTCCTTCCCCGCTACGACAAGCCAAGACCAGCCTGGCTTGTTACCGAGTAGCCTTGCCCGATCGCCCACTGATCGATCAAACATACTTGCTCCCTTGCAGCGGAGTCATTCACGGCAGCATGCTCGCCCTCGAACTAAGAGTTTGACGCAGCAGGCCCGCATGGCTAAGCATGAACGGAAGCGAAGTAGAGACAATGCTAAACGAAATAGTGGAGATCGTAAAGCCTTCTCCAACGAGCCCACCCCAGCAGCGCTGTACGGCAAACGATGGGAAGATCTCATAGATGCTGCCACCAGTGCCACAGAAGAAGAGGGTTCACGAGATCTTACACCTGTAAGTGTTCAAGAGGCGGGCCCTTTTC
Source organism: Cladosporium sp. BSL10 (assembly GCA_001553865.1). Classification (NCBI taxonomy): domain Eukaryota; kingdom Fungi; phylum Ascomycota; class Dothideomycetes; order Cladosporiales; family Cladosporiaceae; genus Cladosporium; species Cladosporium sp. BSL10. Next base: position 117,518 of record LJJI01000204.1, read on the forward strand.
ATATGCACACGACACACATCAAGCTGACACATATAGATACCCGCCTCGCCCTATCAATCACCACAAGCTGCTTCACGAACTTCAGTACCGCCTAGTGCATTCGCACTAGGCTCACAATTTCAATCATTCCAAGCTTCACCTCTAAACCGCGCTCTCACGCCGCCACCCGCAGATGCAAATCTCGATCTACAACAATACACCTCGGTCGATTCCTCACTATCATCCGGTCTTTCACATCAACATCACAACTCCACCGATTCTGGCTCACAATTCAACATTATGCCTCCGGGTGCCATGGATTCGAACAATACATCACCCATGTTCGCCCCAGCTCAGCCTGTGCAAATATACTGCGCGGGATGTCGGCGTCTCAACGCGCTGAAAGAGAGTTACGCATGTACAAATTGCATATGCGGACTGTGTGGGACCTGTGTGGAGGCTCTGGTCGAAAACCAGCGCAATGGCCGCATGAGTGGGTGTCCTCGGTGCAGCATGAACTACGGCAGCTTCAAGCAATTCCAGCTTGATGTTAGGTGAGGATATGTTGAAGATGGTGTACAATTGCCACTACTTGTCTGCCATCGTGATCGGTGTCGACGCCACTGCGCCTGTGACCTGGATCGCCAGCACCACACACACGCCGACTTCCAAGCCAAGTGTCCCACGACGCTCAGCAAGCCTCACGACACTTCCCTGGTGAATGGGGTTCATCCGACCAACACCATCCATTCCGCCCAGCCATGACTTTCATGCGTCTGACCAACACCAGCATCGACATCTGGCTACCCTACGACCCTCACCGCAACGACTCTCACGACCACACTCTAATGACTCACTTTGATGACCACGCCATCAGCAGGCTTTCCCTCTTATCCTAGATTTCCGACGACAGCCCTCTATGCATGGCTCAGCAGCTCCTTCTCTCTCATGATGTCGGCTCTTCTGGTGGCTTCCCTTTCTACTTCCTTTTCTTTCTGATTTATGTCTCCTTGAGATCTGTTTGGAGACGAGAAAAAAATGTCCCGCGCAGTGGCAGCAGGCAGTGTCGTGTCTGGCTGGGAGTTTCTTTCCAAATACTACACGGCAAGAATGGTCCGTGTATCTGGCGCTGGAGGACTCGCGTTTCTGATTCTTTTTTCTCAATTCTCTTCTTCCTTTTTTTCTTCTCACTTCATGTCGCCACTGCTGGCGAACCTTACGCCCAGACGGGCTAGAACAGAACACAGGCGGGCTCTTATTTGGTTGAACTTCAAGACCGGCGTAGGCGCAAAACAGGAAGGAGGAAGGGCCTTGGGGGCGTTTTCATGCGGGCTGGGATTTATCTTGGTGCTCCGCCACTTTTCTCTCTCTCTCTCTCTCTCTCTCTCTCTCTATCTCTCTATCTCTTCGCAAACATAGCCCTTTTGGCCGGCTGCGGAGGTAATGACGATGATAGATGAGGTTGTTTTTTTGGTCTTTTTTTTTCTAGTATCGCAACCCGAAATTCAAACGCTCGACCTGGCCGACCGACCTACCTATTGGTCGGTTTTGCGGCTTTTTATTTGCTTTGAATCTACGTTTTGTCTCTGCCTTTGTCTCTCTGGCGTTGATTCCCTCACACACGCTTTCTTATACATCCGTCACCTTTTTGACACTTTGTACGGTGAGGTGTGTGTGTGTGTGTGTGTGTGTGTGTGTGTGTGTGTGTGTGTGTGTGTAACATGTCGCGGTCCAAAAGCAATGTAATTGAATGCATGCATGCAAGCGATAATGCTAGGTGGGAACGATGAAGGAAATGATCTCTTAACACGTAGGGGGTTCCGGAAGGGCTCTCAACGATGATTCATATATTTCGCAAACCCCGTGAGCCGGGATGATGGTTTCGCAGGGTTAGACATTGGCTACGGCGATTGGGGTGAGTTGGAATGTTTGAGTTTGTCCGCTACCATCTTTCATAGTAAATTTGTTGGAAACCCTTCCTCCCATTGGTTTCGGTATGGAAATTGATTAATCCTTCCCTTTCCTCCCGATGCTCGAATCGGTGGTCCTGGCTCTTCCACCCTGGTCTGACATGCACTCGCCGCCGACTCAACGTGGATTCCTCGCGGGTAGTCTATCCGGGTGCGGATCTGCGTAAAAGGAAGGCGTGGGAAAGAAGGACATTGCGCCGAAGGACACGTCGGAGAGATCTGATGGCTGCTGCTGCTGCGTTGTATTATTATTATTGTTGTTGTTGTTGTTATCCTGTTGAGACTGTGATTGAGGGTAGGCGTAATTGGCGTTTGGATTGGCAGCGGCGGTGTTGGCATTGGGGGCGTCGAAGGATGAAGGACCGCCGCCGCCGCCGGTGAAGTCGGAGAAGTTGAAGTCGGGGATGTTGAGGTCGCCCGTGTTGGTTTCGACGGGGAAGTATTTGTCCCATTCGTTCTGTAAAAAAAAATGAGTTAGTACTTTGGTATGAGAAGGGCATGGGTGGGCATGTTTCTTACCCAGTCTATGTCGTCCATGAGAACGTCGCTTCCCGGTCCATTGGATCCGGACAGAAGGGGTGGTTGTCCACTTGTGACGCTGTTTTGGCGGCTGTCGCTTGGCGTTGATGCGTCTGTTTGTAGTGCTGATTGAAGTGGAAATTGAGCTTGCGGGATAAGTGGTGGGGCTGTCGGAGCTGTGAGGATGCTTTGCTGGTTCATCTGACCGAAAGAGTCAACGAGCGGTATCAGTTGCGGCGGGCCTTGCTCTGAGGAGTATTGATGCGAAGACAAGTCAACACCCTTGCCTCGCATGGAAGACGCTGAGCCCAACGAGCTTACACGTGCTTCCATCTGCGTCGTTGCTCGCACGCGTCGCATCTGGTGGAAAATCTCCATCCGATCCCGCAGATCCGTAATGACCAGTTCTGCTTTCTGCTTCGGCGAGAGGTGTGGCGGGATGTCGAAGATGTAATCGAGACATTTCCAGATCCTCGGGGCATCTTTGCGCATAGGATATGCGTAGACCTCGACCATGAGTAGCAGAGCAGAGTGATACTGGTTGAAGGCTCCTTTGTACCACGACCAAGGGGCTAGTGAGGGCGTAGTCTCCAGAGCAATGGCGTTCTCCATTTGTGACAAACCGGCTTCGATGAGGACCTGGCGGAGACGGTCGGGCATTTTAGTCGTCGTGCTGAAGAGGTATCGGTGGAGGACTTGGATATAGAGACCATTGACGCCGAGTGCCATAACATGTCTTGCGAAGACTTGAAGTGGATTCTTCTCGTCAAGCATCGGGAAGTACCGACTCTCTAGGGAGTTCCTGAATTTCTGCACACGTACGAGCACGGATGTGAGTGTCTTTTTCTTCTTGTCGAGGGCCATTATATCGAACCAGACTTGTCGGCGTATTTCCATACATTCCGCGCGAATCCGGAAGAGCGTGTTGTCCGTCCAGTAGGGACGGTCTTCTGTGGTGCCGTTCGGGTCGATCAAGTCGAGATCGTTCACATTTGCTGGTAATTTGGTGTCGTAATCTTCTTTCCGGATCTGGGGTCGTGGCCCTGTGGCTTCGCAAGTTCGCTGGTCCAGGAAGCACAACTGATGCCATACCATTCTCCTCACGTGAATTTCTATAGGAGTCATGCTGTAGTGACTACCGTCTCTGTGTAGGCCCATACATTCGGCCAACCGGATGGCAGTCCCCACTAGCGCCGAGTGCGCTCTCGAAACCTCTGCTCTAACCAGTGGGATCAAGTACATGACGAAAGCTTGCATGGTGTCAACCTTCGTAGTGCGCAAGAAGTTCGCCTTGCTCAGTGCCATCTCTGTGCCTGATCGAAGACTGTCCACAAGCGCCGCTTTAGTGGTCCCTAGGCGCTGCATAGCTTGCTCATTCGTGAGACTGACAGCCGCAGAGAACATGGCGGCGAACAATATGGCTTGCAATGAAGGAATAGGCTCACTGCCTGAGGCTATACTGCTCCAAAACAGGGCATATTGTGCTTCCATAGTAGGGCGGTGGACGATCTTGGCCACGTAATGCACTGCCGTGTAGTATTGCGCTATGAGTTGATCTGCTACAGTCTTTGAAGGTAGATAGTCCATCAGACTTGTGCTCATATTGGTGCCAGGGAAGAAGAAGCTCGAAGCGGGTGCAATGTAGTCCGGTCCAGGTCCGATGTATGACTTGGGGGAGGCTTGTATCTTAGCCTTGCCCTCTACTGACACTGAATGCAATTGTTGTGACTGTGGAACTGGCTCGCCATTCATGCCGCTTGACCATCTAGACTTTCCTGCTTTGACGTCGTTGAGCGTGTCGTTCAGCTCGTCCACAAGTTTTGGTCGGATCCAGCCGCCGATGCGATCTGTAATGCGCATTTTGCCCATCTGGACTCCAAGGTCCATCATTTCGTCGTCGCCGTTGTCTTCGTAGCCGGCATCCAGGGCGGCTAAAGGCGTTGGCTCCAGGGCTTCTTCATCTTCAACCTCGCCCTCGTCATCATCGTCGCCGTCATCGTTTTCAGTCTTGGGCATGGCAGAAGAAGAAGGCTGGCTCGAAGGCAAGACGTGTGCGCCCCCTATGTGATGCTTGGTAGTTCGGCTTGAGACCTCACGCTCCAGGTTCTTCTCAAGCATGCCCATTCTCTCTTTGATGTCAGCCAATTTCTGCTGACTTTGAGAGTCGAGAGCCGGCGCAAGGTAAAGGCAGTCCCGTCGAAAGCGCGTACAATTGGTACATGGCGCTTGCTTGTCGCACTTGAGCTTTCGCCGCCTACACTCCAGACAACTCGTAATCAGCCTGTTCCTCCTCCGAATTCGAGGTGGTGCCGCCGGCTTGGAAGCATCATGCGGAGTGGTGTTGTCCCGAAAGACGCTCAAATTCGGTGGCGACTGCTTTGGCGATTCGCTATCCGGGCCTCTGGGCCTGCCAGGGGCAGCTGGCTGGTACATCCAAGAGTCGGACATGGTGGAGATCTAGTTGGTGAAGAGCTCCTGGGCTTTACGGCCGTTTCGCTTGCAGGGCTGACACCTAGCGTTGCGTGATCGGTATGGTCGTGCGCGATGGCCACGATAGCTGCGTGACACCCTTATGGTACGTGCATATAGGATGGCAGGGGCGAACTGCACGATCGTGCCTGCTTTCTAGAAGTTTGTTCTCGTCTCGTTTGGAACAGAACGCATAATCGCGACCACGAGGCAGACGCGGTCGGACTCGCAAACGGGCGATGCGAGACGGCCGTAGGATTCATTTCAATCGCATGACGTCTCTTCCGATTGGCTGCCTGCGAAAATGCCCCAGGAAGCGCAAGCCTCCGAGGGAATTCTACAAGAACGACTCCACGCCATCTAACATGAACTACCAAAGATGAGCTTGGGTTTCGCATATTCTGCCTAATACTGTCGACGACAGGTGCACAAGCATACCGAAAGACTCGGGAGATGTCGGACTATTCGCAGTGTAAAGGCTTACACTTGGTTCGGCCGCACACCGGTGAACACAGGCCACGCGACCTATGTATTTCTACCCAGTCGTCTCGAATGGGTTACAATCATGCTGAGGCCAAGAGGCCGTAAACATCTTCGCCTATCTCTTTGGACATCGGTGTGAAGATGACGACCGGCCGGCCAGTAGAACGACATGCTCGCAGCCTCAGCCTTGGGAGGCTTGACAAGTACTTATATACATGTTGCCTTTGGGTACCAATCGCTTACACAACAGCGTGTGCGCGGCTGCCACGTCGTACAAGCTGTATAGGTCTACCCGTCAGCCTTGCTCTGCTGTTCAGAGTAGATTAGATGTATATTTAATGTTCTCCCAGGTCGGCGCGGTTACCCTTCCTGCTAAAACAGGACCACCCAGTCGCGAAGGCCGAAACGCTGACAAGTAGATCGTGTCAATAGGCCTGACCGTGCGTCTCTACTTCAAACTAATAACCGCTCACGGACGCGGTAAAGCTTGCACCGTTGAATCCTGTTTGGTGTAAGACCCTTTGCGCCACGATGGAGCGTCACAACCTCGCAGGTCCCCCCATGACCAGACGGAAGGACCATGCATCGAGCTTGATGCCCTATCCAAACACTATGGACTTTGGAGCGTTTCCGCAGGCTAAATCACCTCTTCAGCCTTCACCAAGACCCTTTGCACCAACGTTCAACGATATTGACACTCAGAGACAGCAAGATCTCATGAGGTCTTCAATGCGCAGTGATTCAACCAGACTCCTCATGCCCAAAGGTCCCGCCAAGCCACTGCAGCCACAGTCTAGGTCAGCTGGATCTGTCTCGGTGCCTAGGTTTGCCATCAAGCCTCTACAGAAATTCGGGCCATCGAGCGACGATGATGAATCCGAAGATGATGAGGATCTGAATGGCGACGAGGTGCTGGAAAGTGATGAAGGCGAAAGTGAAAATGATTATGAAGCTTCGGACCAAGAAGATCTTGTCGACTCCCCCATGCGCAGTGATTCTGTCCGGCCTCCGGTGCTGAGAGGATTCGCCACGCGTCTCGATTTTAGTCGTTTCCAAACCCGGTTCTTGTCCATCATGCCAGAACGGTCGGCGGAACTGTCGTGCGAGCTCAGAGTCGAATCTCTAATCAAACATCCCGAGTACGTCGCACTTTCATACCACTGGGGCGATCAAACTCCGACTCGCCGCATCTTCCTTGACAGCCGTGCTACCAAGGTTACAGCAAGCCTTGAAGCGGCGTTGAAGGCACTCCGTGCCAGCGGCATCCGAATAGCCTGGGTAGACGCCCTGTGCATCAACCAACCCGACGAGTACGAAAAAGTCTACCAGCTGAGGCAGATGGGCCTCATTTTCTCTAAAGCAGCGAAAGTCGTCGCTTGGCTAGGTCCCGCGGCGAACGACTCCGACAACGCGATGCAGGCGCTCGCAACGGTGAAATTCTCTGATCGGAACCGGCTTGCGATCACGCACTTGCTGCAAAGGCCATATTGGGACCGCGCCTGGGTCATCCAAGAACTCGCGAGAGCGGCGATGGTGGAAGTGTGGTGTGGCGGCAAAATGCTCCGATGGGATGTGTTCATACAAGGTGCCAAAAGATGGTGGTCTCACCAGAGGATACGAGTAGGCGACTTCGACCACCCCGTCATGGTCCTGCAGTACTTCCGCAGCGCCGAGGCAGATGTCAAGAAAGGTGCCGCTCGGATGCTGCTCAGCGTCGCAATGGTACGCGCTCTCGACACCAAAGCCACTCTCAATCGAGATAAGATATATGCCTTGTTGGGCCTCACTCGGGACGGGACAGATATCGTGCCGACACCAAATTACGAGCAAGACGACGCCACAGTGTTCGATACCGTCCTCCGACACATGATCATCGCGCAGGGCCAGCTCAGCCTTGTGTTCTTGGCTGGCGTGAAGAGGGCACGCGGAGGGTCGCCCTCATGGCTGCCGAGATGGAACGACACGCCTCCACTCGAACGCATCCCATGGCTGGTCAGATGTTTCGAGCAGATCGATTCCAAAGACAACTTCGTGGCCTGCTCAAGCAACAATGTTCTGAAAGTGACCGGACAATTACTGGGAAGGCTCCAAGCAGCCAACACTGACACCAAGGCGTCTATAAAAGCAGCCGTCTCAGTGGCACAAGCGATAGACCTCCTACGAGCAATCGTATTGCAGTTGCTCAAATGCAGGTGGAACGACCACCGGCTGAGCTCCGTCCCTTCTGTCCACGACCTTGTCAGCATCTGGAGCTCACGCTCGCCCTCAGTCCGAGCGCGATTCCCCAAATTGCGAAAATGGTACGAAGACCATGCAGACGTCTGCTTCGCAACCACCACCCCCCGAGCCAGCGTCGCGGTACTGAGCGAGAGAACACTTATCTCCTCCGCGGAACGGTTGTTCTCGACGATCAGCAGGTCGAGCGACACACACTGGCTCGACCACTTAGAGATCGCCGTGTCTGCCATGCTGTACCACAAAATGGACCTGCGCGTGATGAATCATCTCGGCTCGCCCCAGCTGGTCATGGTGCCGCAGTCGGCGAAAGAGAACCACCTCGTGGCCAGGCTGAAGGGCTGCTCTCTGCCTGTGGTTCTTTGCGCCATAGGCGTAAGTCGCTATAATGTGATTGGGGAAGTGGTGGAGGTCTGTGGGTGGTTTGCGTCGGATTCGAGTTCTGCGGTTTCCAGGAACACTGCAGTTCCGAGATATGGCGACGACGCGAGTGCTTTGCAGAGTGAGTTTGCATTGGGTTGTGATTGGAAGCGCATCGATCGGGCTCGCTGGGTCACGATGTATCTCGTATAGAAAGACGATGATGTGTGTATAGTCTTCGATTCAAAACATCGGTGTCTCTACGACTTTAGTGCCAATACCATTGGAAGACGATATGGTTTCGTTAATCTTTGTCATTAGAGTACTATCGCATACATGTAGTCTGTCGAGCGCAAGTCAAGCCATCCCTTGCTAGTATATTCACGAAAAGACTGACCCTACCAGTGAGTCGTAGCATGATTGTTCATTTATGTTACAGGCGTCGATAACTACAAGCCCGAAGGCCAATTCATCAACATCTCCTTCAGGTATGTACACCCCACCTTCCAACCTTCTCCATCGCCCCCTTTCCGCCCTCAGCAAGCACACCATCTTTCTCCCCCAACGCACCAGCAATGCACTGCCATCCATCTCTCCCTCCACCCCACCTCAGCACTTCCTCCCTAAACCTCGCTCCAGCCGCCGGATCCACCGCTCCACCGTCCGTCCGCTGGAACACATCCCTCCAAATCTTGCCCGCGATCGCACGATCGAACAGATACGAGTAGTACGTCGCGCCATACCCGAACAAATGCCCAAAGAAGCCCTGCCAGCTCGTGCCTGTCGGCTCCGGGACAGACGAGTACTTCCGCCAGACATCGTGGTAGACTTTCGTGCTCTCGCCGACGCTGCCGGCGGGCCATTGAAGCGGGAGAGAAGAGTGATAGCGCTGGTCGAGCATGCCGAGCAAGACCTGGCCTTCGATTTCGGCGCCTTGCATGCGGCGGTCGATTTCGACGCGTTCTTGCACGCGGGCGGGGTCGAGGGGAGCGTCGGTTTCCCAGTGGCGGGCGTAGAGGGCCAGGACTTCTGGAGCGGCGGCGAAGGACTCCATGAGGACGGAGGGCAGTTCGGCGAAATCGGTGGCGCACCGCGTGCCGGCGACGTTTTGCAGGGCTGTGCGGCCGCAGATGGAGTGCAGCGCGTGGCCCATCTCGTGGAAGAGGGTGCTTACTTCGCGGTAGGAGAGGAGGGCGGGACGCTGGGAGTATGAAGGTGCTGGGAGGGCGAAGTCGCAGATGAGTGCGATTGTCGGGAGTTGGTAAAGAGCGTTGCCATCTCGTCGGTTGTTGTTTGTGGCGAGGCCGTCGTTGACAGCTTCTTGTGCGGTGGCGAAGATGGAGCTCTTCTCTGAGCTTATTGTTGCTGCTTCCTGCATTTCTTCGTCGCTGATTCTCCGCGAGCAGCGTAGAGTGAAGTGTGCCGGGTTCGGCGACTTGCCGGCTCGCTCAAACAGATCACAATAGATTACGGCAATGTGGCCCTCGTGTTCGTCGATCACATCCAAACGTCGCACATCCGGGTTCCAGGTCTCACCTGGCAGTGGCTCGCGAGGCACCAGACGGATACCGTATAGTCTGTTGAAAAGTCTCGAAAGACCTTGCATGACGGTGCCTAATGAGAAGTAGGCGCTCAATTGATCGGGTGTACGAGCGCGAGATACCATCGAAGACATGAGACGACCAGTGTAGTAGTCCTTGTCCCAGGCATTGAGCTCATCGGAAATTGCTCTGCCATGTGCATCGCCTCTTTTGAGGTCTAGCAGATCCCGCATCTCCTCTGTCACTCGGGGTGCATTGTCCTGGGCCAGTGCATCCAAAAAGCTCACCACAGCCTCTGGTGTCTTCGCCATTTTATCCGAGAGCGCCATGTGAGCATGACTTTCATAGCCTGCTAGTTTGGCCAATTCGGCTCTTTGGCTCAGCATCTGCTCAAGACGTTCGATCTGATCCCTTGCAGATGTGCGGTTGGCCAGGTAGATCTCGCGTCTTGTGTCGGCGTCCTCAACGGTCCTCAATGCAAGCATGGCCGGCATGCCAGCTGTTGGGATGTTCGCCGTACCCCATTTAGTCAATTGTCGTACAACCAGCGGATCCATTCCTTTGAGTTTACTGCTTGCAAAGCGAAGGAATGGTGTTTCCGGAGCCATTGCCTCGACAAATTCTGTCCCGACCTGCGCGACATCGTTTGAAATATCGACAAATGCTTGTCTCTTGTCCTCCGGCAGTTCAATTGCAGACTTCGAAAAGTCCTTCAACAATATGTTGGCGACCGTCTGTTCTTCTTCGCTCCAGCTTTCCCATACTTCTGGGATCGATGCCGCCTTTTTCAATTGCGCTTCCAGACCGGGTGTAGTGTTGAGAATGTTCATGTATTCGAACATCAACGAGTATGCTTGTGTCGCCGCCATCTGAACCCTGCGATCTGGATGGACGGAACGAACGAAGTCGCTCAGGTCGATCACGCGACATAGCAAGTCGGACAGGCGGTCAAGATCCCGCGCCACCCGTTTGTATCCTTCTAGCGTCGAGTATTCCAAGACTGCAGCGACAAGCTTCCTGCATTTCTGCAAGGTGACATCGGCGAACTCTTGGAAGCCTTCCGGTCTGGTGAGATAGCGATTCTGGAACAAGCCAGCACTCTCCCGGCCATAGTGTTGTTGCGCTTTGCCGCTAAAGTCCTTCCAGAAGTCGGGCGAATCGAAGATCTGTCGAAGCGTTCGATCATCGTGGCTGGAAGATGGATTGCCTCGCTGTACTGGCTGATGGCTGTGAGTGTGAGATGCCGCCGCCGTTGCCGACGCAGCACCGCGATGTGTGGTGGAAGTGGACAGCCATCGACTTGTAGTCGTCTTCTTCTGTTGCTGCTGCTGCCGCACGCAGCGGGCGCAGGTCCATGGTCGAGGGGCTGCGCGCTTTAGCATTCTTGGTATATTGCAACAAGCGGCAGGAGAAGGATGTCACTGCAGCGAGGCGACTTCAAGCATGTGACAGCGGAACGGGTGTTCACTCCAGTCGGCGCTAATGCAGGCCGCCGCAGCCCGGGCGAGCCGCAGCCGGCGTGAGGTGAGGTGCCAGTGCAGTCGTTGTTGAACGTCCGGAAAGTCGCGACGACGACGCCAGGTCGAGCTGTTGCTGTTGCTGCATCCGCTCACACACACTTCCACACTCCAATGGCCTTTGCACCGCTGCTTCGGCAGGTGAGTAAGGCAGACAGCATTCCCGCGACCGCGACTGACCACCTCGCAGCACGTTCTGCCCCTCGCCGGTCTCACGGCTGGCCTCGCCCTCATGCCCAAGCGCTCAGTCTTCGCTGAGGAGCCCACCTCAGACCCTCTGGCTGCCATGGTACGGATCATGTGATATAGCCATTGTATCCTGTCAGCCTCGCCCTAATACATCGTCCAGCGCAAGCGCAAGCCCATCTACGACACACCCTCCGAGCCCTCCATCCGCGAGATCGCAGCCACCACTCCTCCACCCGCGTCCGGCGAGACCGAGAAGCCTCAAGAAGAGAAGAACCTTGCCGATGTCGTCTCCGGCGCGCCCACACCTACAGACCGTCTCGCCGCCCAGATCGCCCGCTCACGCCTCTTCCTCCACCACTATGCCGCAGCCGCCGAGACGGCCGTCAACAACGGCATGACCCGCGCCCTCAACGCCGAACACGACGTTGCATCCACAATCCGCTCGCTGGCCCCGCCCAAAGAGAGCAACGAGAAGCTGCTGCCCGGCGGCATCTACGTCCTGGTGGCCGCCATGGCCGGCTCCATCATCTCGCGCAACAGGAACATCTTCGTGCGCTTCGTCACCCCCATCATCACCGGCGTGACCACCGCACACTACGTCGTCCCCCGCACGACCGAGAACGTCGGTAACCTCGTCTGGCGCTGGGAGGAGAAGTACCCTGTCGTCCGCGACAACCACCTGCGCGTGACCGAGAGCGTCAGGCACTTCATCGAGACCGGCAAGGCGCACAGCCAGATGGGTCTGGCCATGGCGGAAGACAAGGTTCAGGGCGTCAGGGAGACCGTCCAGAACTGGGTCAAGAAGGGCCAGTAGAGCAAAGATAGATGAGACTCTCTTATGTCAGAGAGAGAAGGCCGAAGGGTTGGAATGTGTACAGGAATATCGGCCAGAGGATAATTTACTGGCTCGGTCAAAAAGTTCTAGTGTACGATATTTGGCCGAATGAATTGTTGATTGACTCCAACCCTCGACAGCGGAAACTGTTCAAGGCAAGCAAACTTGACACGATGCACCATACTTCAGGGAGACTGTGCAACTTCGGTGAAGAGAGTAACCGTTGGAAAATAACAAAAGAGATTGCGGAATCACGTATTATGATGACTACTGACAGCGCTCGATGGATCTATCGCATCTTCGGTCCTGTCGACTGAACGTAGCCGCTAACAGAGAAGCGTTTATCCATGGAGATCTTGCCGTCCCACAAGTTAAGGCAATATGCATCACAATCATCGATTCCAACCTTCTCAGCACTGTTGCGTAACGATTGTGCCGGTCGTCTTGGGCAGTGCCATTGGACAATTCTGTGTCATCGAGCAAGACGGTGTGATCTGTACCAACGCCGCAGAAAGATGATTTTACGTGCTTAGTCAGACTACTCAGCACAAGACGTTCTGCAAGTGAGCCGAACCAGGTAAGGTAATTTTAAAAGGGCTTCATGTCATTCTCATTCGTCCAGTCAGTGGTGAACCAGCTCTATCATGTACTCGTCTCCCATCTCCGGCGCCAACATCACTCTTCCCACTTTTATCTAAGACTGGGCGGCGAAACCAAGACGAGGGCTGCTCTGCGTCTGGTCGAAGATAGCGTAGACACTCTTGAGGAAGATGTCACCGAAGATCGACAAGCCAATACCGTCGTTGGACTGGATGCCACCGTAGCAAGTGTTGCCACTGGTAGGAGCAAAGTTCATGTAGCTGCCAGGGATCACGAACGTCTTGCCACCGATAGCGACGTTGAAGTTGGGGAGGGTGGCGCTGCAAGGGAAGACGTAGCCGCCCTCGGAGCTGCTGTACGACGCGCCGGAGACCTTGACGTAGTAGGCCTTGACGGCGGCGTTGGGGATGAGGAGGAGGGTGGTGCCGGTGTCAGCGATGGCAGTGCCAATGCTGCCAGTGGTAGTGGTAGCAGAGCCAACACTGTAGCCGCCGGCGGAGAATTGCCAGAAGCCTTGACCGCTGTTGACGGGGACGTAGGTGATGGCGCCGGTGTACTTGGAGCTGTCGATGAAGCCGAAGTCGTAGCTGCCGGCTTCGCCCTTCTTCAGGTCAACGGCGAAGAGCTTCTGCTTGAGGGAGGACTTGACGGTGTCGAAGAAGGTGTTTTGCTTCTGAGGGCTGACGGTGTTGATGCTGCTGAATGCAAGACCGAGGAGACCATCGTTATCGGTGTCTTGAGTGAACGAAGCCGATACCTGGGTGGCGGCCTCAACTGCCTGCGAGGTGGCAGTCACGGGGCCAACGACGACCTTGTCGGCATAGACGTCGCCACTGGCGCCAGAGCCATCCTGGTAGCTGATGTCCCAGGTTGCTCCGGAAATCTTCTTGCCAGATGTGGAGGGGTTGTATCTGGGGTGGCCGGCGCTCTGGCTGGTGGGAGTCTCGGTGGAGAAGACCCAACTGGGGATTCGTTAGCTGGAGCCGTGCAAGACTGAATCACAGTCTGGTCTACTCACAGGTCGGAGCTTCCGGTGTCAAAGTCCAAGTTCAAGGTCTGTGCACCCACAGTGACAGGGCAAAGGTACTCGGAATCATACTGCGGAGCCATTAGCGGTGGTACTTGACATTGAAATGTCAATCCACAAAGAGCCACAACGAACCTGCTCAGGGTTGGCAGCAACGGAACCCTGCTGCACGGCAGCAGCAGCGGCCTTGACATCGGCGGGAGCAACAGCGCCAACATGTGCGTATTTGCCGTAGGTCTTAGCAAGCTGTTGGGGACCAGAAACGAAGGTCTTGCCAGCAGGGACTTGTTTGACAACGAAAGAATGTGTGCCGGGGAAGGTCGCAGGCAAAGCGAGCGAAGGAGCAACAAGAAGCGATGCGATCAGAGAGTACAACATCTTGACCGAAGAGTGGGAGACAGTTGGCTGGAGAGTGGTTGTGTTGTGATGATTCCGAGCTGATCGAGAGGCATCTCGCCTGGCATCTTATATGTTTCCTTCGAGCCTTGGTCAGGTCCGTGAGCATGTACCACGCTCACATTCATCTGCCATCTCGAGCACGACTCCGTGGTAGCGTTGTTGCAATATCGCACACCTTCCAGATCTGGTTACGACCGAGAGACGCCGTGAAGAGGTGACCATCTCGACTGCAGCTGATACAATAGTGCGTTGACCTTGATGGAGTTGACACTTCGAGACTGGCGAGAACGTATTCAGGCTAGTTCATCTAGCTTTACCTACCGCAGATGCTAGTCTCATTCTCTTCATGATCACGGTTGGCTGCATGGTAAATCACCCTTCGGCTTTCATATGCAAGTGCACGTCGGCTTTCAGTATATACAGTATCTCAGCAATATAGCGAACCGTCGTACTGAGTAGCAACGAACGATAGAACTGTTACCAACATCAGCACAACACAATCACCAACCACCAACAATCATCTTGCAACACAAAAGTAACGACAAGCAATGCCAAGTACACTGACTCCATAAGCTTAGAGTGCTTAGGGCTCTTGTGCAGCCTTGGACATTCCTGCCCAGACTAAGCTGCAGCTACAAAGATAACGAACTGCGGCTTCATATATCCCCGTGGCGTCTGATGCCTCGGACGCGGCTCCATTAGGAAGGTCTTAGTAAAGGCCCGCCCTTAAGCGCCCGCCAAGGCTCGACGACTCAAAGGGCCAAACGAGAAGTAAGTGGGCTGGTTGGCGAGTAGCGCAATTTCCAGACGGAATCTGGTAATGTGCATGCTGATCAACGCGAAGGATGCGAGACCACTCGGCGTGTTTTCCATGAGGGCATCTTCAAGCTTCGGGTCGTCCTTTAGCGTGTAGCTTGTTTGTCCTGCTTGACTCCTTTGCAGGATTGGTAGGGCGGCGCGAATCGCGTCATCTCGCTTCATTGCAATTATAGAGTTCGGCCAACTATGATGGCGATAGAGTAGTGTAGGGTTTTTGTATACTACCTTCTACTTCAAGATTACTTCAAAATTGATCATGTGGAGTGGTGGATGAAGGCGCAATTATTCGCGCGGAAGAACATGAAGTCCATTCTCTAGCAGCAGTGCAGCGGTGTGGGGGTTTCTCTACGCCTGCATGATGCCTCGGCAAGCTGTCTTTTTGCAGGTCTTGTTCAAAGGGTCATGATTCGGGGTCCTATTATTATAGCAGAACGGTCGTAGTCGACGCAGTCTTTACGGAGCTTTATCTTTGCATACGGTCTCACACTGTAAGCAAGACCAAAAGCATCCACCAAACTCTTCTTCTGCCGACTCATTTCATGCCGGGCAATTGCTGTGGTAGAGACACACCGCCACCGTGAGACCATACAGAAAAGTTGCGTTTTGCAAAGTGTGAAAGATAGATTGACTCTTCGTGACTAGCGAGTAGAGTTTGGTGTATCGCTACTATTTTCGACCGATGGACCGCCTGACCATCATCCAACGCCTTCGCTTGTCTTACAGAAGCACAGGTTCATAGAATCATAGCTCGTCTTTCCTTGCTCCCAATCTCCTCTCCCATCGCCCAAATCAAGGCTTCGGCACGTGCAGTGTCTTCGAAAGCATGCAGCATCCGTGCGCCAGGAAGAGAAGGACCACGGGGTGGAACTCCAACAGCGTGCCTGTCATGACAGTTCCATAAGGAATGCTCTCCTGGATCCAGCCCTTTGATACCCAGTATGCCGTCAGGGCCATGATCGACAAGCTTGTAGGAATTGGCAGTCCTTCGAAGTACTTGGCCTTGCCGTTGGCGTCCTTGGGCACATTGCCAGTGGTGACGTTGAAGCGAGCCAGGCGCGCGAGGCCAGACAGGACGAAGCAGGTAAGGAAGAGCTGGTCGAGACCGGTGCGCATGCCCGCGGCAAATGCACACATGGAAGGTGCGACACCGAAGGAGATCTGAGTTTGTTATTAGCTGGTGATATCCACAGGATAATTTCCCTTAAGTATCACTCACGAGATCCGCCAGAGAGTCCAGCTCCGCGCCCATCAAGCTGCTCTTGCCTCTCCATCTTGCAACCATGCCGTCAAAGAAATCGAAGAGTAGGCCAAACGGCATGAGCGCCAAAGCTGTCCATAGGTGGCTGGTCTCGTGGGCTGGGCCAAGGCAGTAGCGCATCGAAAACTGGATGGACATGACACCGCAGAAACCGTTCATGAGGGTAATGAAGTCGGCAAGGTGATAGGCGCGGACCAAGCTGAAGTGGCCTGGGTTTTGGGCTTGAAGGAGGTGGGCCTGCTTGTCCTGAGCTGGTTGGTATTAGTGAGAGGCGTGTCATATACTGTGTTCCAATTGTGCACTCACAAGGCTGCTGCGCAACTTCTTTGGCAGTCTTCTCGACGCCATTGGGCACTCCAGATCTCTTGGACATGCTGGTGGTAGCTGTAGGCGGCTTCGTGTAGGTTACGCGTTCGGCGGAGTGGTGGAGTGGTATGTGAAATGAGCGCGGTACGGATATCCAGGTGTCGCGAGTATTTAGGTGTTGCGAGAGGATGTGAAGAAAGTGGAAGAGAGCCTCGTCACCAGACCGCTGACAGGCAAATGGACACTCAGTAAGTAGCGCCGGCTGTTGATCATCTGCTGGCAGCTTGATTTCGCTCATGGCTCTGATGTCATTGGAAGACACTCAGCCTCAGGCACACGCGAGTCGCGCTTGCAACATTGAAACGCGGCTAAACAAACAGCAGAAGTCCAGGCCCAGAACAAGAAGAAGAGGCAAGGATCTTGTTTGCGCGTTCGATATGCAAGTCGGTCAATCATGACAACGACTGATGTGCAGCTGGGATCTGTATTCCCCGTGAAGGACTACACCATACCCACGCCAGACGCCAGTCCCAATCTCGGCGTGCTCGCTTCTCCAGATGAACCCTTTGGAGGCTTCAATGTTCCAGAAACAGCAGCAGACGAAGCGGTACGAACAGCAAGGGCATGGAGCACCGCGACAAGATACCTGAGTACCGACCACCCGAGTAATGCATCTTCGCCTCGACAACGCGACATCGAGGCTTTCAGTGTACTGCTTGCCACCAACGAGCAACTAGTGCTACTAGCAGACTGGTATCTCAACAGCATCTCCATCCATTTCAGGGAGCACGTACTCCCTGATCTTTCACAATGGCAAGCACCGATTGCTGTTTCCAGGGCCAACGATCTGATCAGCACCACCGCCCAAGTGCTGGGAGACGCACAGGAGTCGTATCTCGAGCCTCTGATACGGCTTTCCTCGTCCTCGCGTAGCATCAGGTTCAGGGCAGCGATCGATGCGTTTCGCTCTCAAGTAGTCAGAAGATGGCACTCGCTGGTCTTGTACTCGCTGCCTCGCCAGCGTGTAATGAAGACGCTGGGAAGCGCTCTGTATCAGCACATGCGGACCGATCTCGGCATTTATAGCAACCCCGAAAAGTGTTTGAAGAACGACCGATGCCAATGCAGGATCAATTTCAAAGACTTCCCACTGAAAGCACTCTGTAGCGTGGGCTTAGGTGGTGATCTTGCTCAACGCGCTCTGGCACTCGCTACTCACCGGCTTCTCGATGGACCCGCTGTGGAAAGACAGTGCTTCCAAGTCGACTGGGGTGGGCAGAAGACTATTGTGCCACGTCTCAAGGCTTGGGTCGAAGAGTGCTTCGCACCTTGTATCCAAAATGCCATTGTTGCGCTCACAGGGTCGCAATTCCAGTTCACCAGCAACGATATCGAGCGCATGGCCGCGAATGCAGTGCTGAGCCTTGTACGTAAACGCACCGAGACTCTCTTCAATTACGTCAAAGTCTGGCCTACTAGCAAGGGAGCGCTCCTCGACATCAAAGAGCAGATCATCACAGGATCCACGCTCGAGAAAGCTTCATTGTGCACGGCGTTCATCAAGCAGGTGCAACAACGCATTCTGCATGCGGGTGCAACCACTGTCGAAGTCCTGAGCATATACGTCAATGTCATACACGCTTTCAAATTGCTCGATGCCCGCGGCGTTCTCCTCGACAAGGTCGCAGGCCCTCTTCGCAGCTATCTCAGATCACGAGACGATACCGTTAGTGTCATCGCTGCAAGCTTCCTCGCAGACATCGATGCGAATGGGAACTTGTCAGCAGAGGGCGACGACAAGGTGTGTGTTGATATTGCCAAAGCCGCCCAATCATCATCATTGGAAGATGCCCCAAGCGATCGGGGTCTCGACTGGGACGACATGGACTGGGTCCCTGATCCTATCGATGCCGGATCCAATCACAAGTTCAACAAGTCAGAGGATGTACTATCATACATCTTGGGCCTCTTCGACCAAGAGGACTTCATCAAAGAAGTCACTAATGTGCTGGCACAACATCTTTTGCACGCTACGGATCCTGAATTTGCCAAAGAGACAAGACTTGTTGAGCTTTTCAAGTCTCGATTTGATGCTAGTAAACTGCAGGCCGCAGAAGTCATGTTAAAGGATATGCGCGACTCTGTGATGTTGCAGAAGAGGATCTTACCTAGTCGTGGCCAGAAGTCGGTACCTACCCCTCGTGACATTCAGGCTGCTGTCCCCGACGAAGGCATCACTTTGCGATCTTTGCACCAGCAATTTGAGGATCGAATGACTCAATCGCAATTCCTTGCGACTGTGAAGCTCACGACCAACCGCCGTGGTGACCTCTACTTCCCTAAGCGTGGTCGTTTGCCATCGGCTGCAAAAGAGCCAGCAGCAGACAAGGATGAATCAAATGGCCCGGACATTAGCTTCCGTATCCTTTCGAGCTTCTTCTGGCCGCAATTGCGTTCCAACAAGTTTGCTCTCCCCAGCACATTTACAAATGATCTCGCGCATATCGATAGCAAGTTCGCGCACTACAGTGGCCAGCGTCGCTTAGAGTGGCAACATGCACTGGCTCGAATGTCCATCACCCTCGAACTCGAAGACCGCAAGCATGAAGAAGTAGACATTCCTGCCTGGCGCGTGAGCGTCATCAACGCCTTTTCATCCAACGAAGGAGACGATGCAAAAACACTCACAGCTTCACAGCTTGAAGACATGCTTCAGATGGACAACGAGCTCGTCTCCGACGCCCTATCCTTCTGGTCCAACAAACGTGTGCTCTACCAGCCCTCGCCAGCTGAATACGCCGTCCTCGAGCGCCTCGACATGGACGTCGCGCCCACTGCGCCCGCTGCTGCTGCTGAAGAAGAAGAAGCTTTCTCGGCTGTCAAATCGCAAGACGCTGTTCTGCGAGAGAACGCCCCCATGTTCGAAATCTTCATCGCCAACATGCTGCGCAATAGTGGAGCGAAGGAGGTTGGTGGTATGATGGGAATCGCGAACATGTTGAAAATGGTGCTGCCTACTTTCACATATGGAGAGGAAGAAGTGCTGTTCCTGTTGGGCGAGATGGAGGCTAGGGGCGAAGTAACAAGGGATGGAGAGTCATGGAAGATTGCGAAGTGAGGTGTCTAAGTGGAGTTTAGTTGAACTACAGGAATCGAGCGCGATGATACTGAATGCAGTTGACACTTGGACTCAAATGACCACACCAGTGAGAGCTATCACTACAGTATAGTACATTCCGTCGTTGCAAGGTTCCCGGCTTCGTCTTCGAATCATTGATGTTTTCTCAGACTCTCATGCTATGGCGTGTTAGGGTTGGGGTTGTGGTAAGCATTTTCTTCGATGTTTCCGATATCAGAGGTTTATCAAGCTAGAATGCCATGTCACAGTGTTTCCAACCTTAACATGTTCAATTCCGTCTACGAGACACTTGAGTTGGGAATGTCAAAGGGCTGAATGGGCGTAGTGAGCCGATGTGAATGTTGAGGTCCCATGACACCTCACACCAGCATGGATTCCAACCTGAGACACTTATGTTCCGCCACTCTCGTTATGCAAGAACACAGTTGGCACGACTGAAATCATTGGCATCGCATTCAATAACACCGTGATAACAATTTGTGAGACTGCAAAGCAAATGATCGTGAACGAGCCTATTAGCTCTCTGTTTTCGTGTTTTGTAATACTATATAATACACCCAAGCCATCAACACTGGCAATTAAAAGACATCGACTCCCGCTAGACGCAAATGATAATCTTCTCTCCTATCGTACGTAAGCACAACACTACCATTTCACAACTCCCCTCTGACACGCAGTCTTCAACGTCGATCTGTCTACCACCCACGACGCGCTTGGTAATCCTCTGCCATGTACCGTGCCACATCGCAGCCATACTATGGCTTGCCGGGCAACGGGACACTGCTCAAAAGGTTCACCAGCAGCGCGGGATCAAATCTCGTGGCGTTGTAGCTAGCGGCATTGGGCAGGATGCTCAAGAGGTAAGTAACCTGTCTCGGCAACGCCGCGGGTTGCGGCGCACTCATCGGCATCTGTGACGCACCGCCAGGAACGAAGTTCTTCACTGCGAAGCCGCCGCTGCCGCTGCCAGGGTTGACGTTCATGCCGGTGTTTGTGGTAGGCACGTTGGCGGACATGCTTCCACCAGATGTAGCGATGCGTTTACCGGCTGCGCCCTTGATGGGTGACTCGCCACGCATGAACTTGCGTGAAGGAGTGTCAGCATCAGAATCATCGAGGCCACGCTTAGGCGATGAGATGTAGGGGCCATGAGGTCCGAGACGCATTTCGCCTGTGGGCGGGCTGGCCATTGTTGCGATACCACCTGGTGGAGGCTGCTGGGGAGGGAAAGCGCCAGGTGGTGGTCTTTGGCGGGTTTGGGTTGCAGAGATGACGATCTGAGCCTTTAGCGGGTCGAAAGCAGGCATCTCGAAGCGGTGGCCGAAGCGCAGGATCTCAGGCTCCAGGGGGAACATCTCGGACATGCGCTTCTCCAATTTGTGGATTTGCGCAAGGTCACCGTAGTTGGACTCGAAGCCGTGCATGTAGCCAAGCAATGGGCGACACTTCTCCTTCTGCACCTCCGGGGGAACCGACGCAGTGTTGAGGATCTTTGTCAGCGTGGTCTCGAACACTACCTTGGCGTTCGTTAGATCATTGACAGAAACAAGGTGCTTGATGTATTCGAGCGCAAACATTTCGTCGACTGGGAAAAGCTTGAGGCCGCGCTCGAAGATCTTGGTCGCGGCATGGTCTCTGTAGCAGTGGTGCTCGAGCAGAGCAGAGACGACGTAGACATCGCTGGTTAGCGAGCCACGTGGTCTGGACTCTGCAAATACACCACGGAAGCCCTTCTTCGCCTGCTTGGGAGCGCCCTGGCCCTGGATGCGACGGAAAGCGCGCATCTTTGCGCACCAAACGGCTGAGATGATACGCTTGAGCAAGTCGCGATGGACATCGAAGCTTGCCTTGATTCCCTTCAGTTGCTCCTCCAGCTGATCCTTGCGCGATTTCGGCTTCTCGTCTTCGTCCATGTCGTCGTTGTTCTCATCGTCCTGGTTATCTTGCTCTTCTTCTGGTGTCATGTTGGCGAAATGCTCTTGAACGCCTTCCTGGACCCTCTTCTCGCGTTCATCATAAGTTTTCTTGAGTGAATAGAGAGCTGTGAGACTGATTTCGTAGACCGCGTCAAGCTTGGTGCCGTTCTGAATGATGATTTCTTCCGAGGAGCCTGCGGGCAGTGCGGCTTCGACACGGTCGGCCTTCTTCAGCACCAACAAGACCGATTCCGGGTTGGCGGCAATTCCCTCGTCCAAGAATTTTTCACCTTCTTCAATCATGTCATCCTTGCCTTGGTCAAAACACCAGACAGCAGCGTCATACCAGATGTTGGGGTAGAAGCGTAAAGACATAGTGGCCTGCTTCAGAACGAAAAGAACGCGTTTTCTGTATTGCACGCCGTCCTCTTCGTTCTGCAAGACCAGCTCATCCGCCTGCTCCCAGCGAATCCACTCTTGCCACTTCTCCACTTGGATACCAAATTCATCTTCACCCTCGCATCCATACACGGGAGGGAGCTTCGGTAGGCTGGATCTATCCAAGCCGGCCAGTCGGCTGTCCAATTGTGTCTTGGCTGACTTGGCTGTCATGTAAGAGGCACCCTGTTCGTTCAGGTTCTTCCTTCCAGCAACCCTGTTCTGTGAGGTCTCAAAAGTGTCATATTCCTTCCAGAGCTTGATGGTCTCTTCGTGAGGAATAGCAACAGCTCGTTGGTACGCCTTGCGTAGAAGATCAGACTTCTGCATGTCTTGCCAGCCAGCTCCCCCAACGGACCCGGGACCAGATTTGATAAACTCGATGTACTCTTTCCACAGCTCACCTGCATCCGGGTCGATGCCAACCTTGTCAAGCACTACCTCGAAGACTTGAGAGAGGAGTGTGCGATTGCGCCCATCGGTGTCATTGATCAATGGGTTGCGACGACGACAGAAATTGAGGTAGAAGTTCCACATCTTTGTGTCCAGAACCTTGTTCAACGAGTTGCCAAGGATCTGCTCTACGCGGCCGTTCTCTCCGTTGTCTTGCTCCCAGTGCGCATACTCAAGCCAAACGCTCGCCTGCAAAAATAAGTTAGTATTCTGTCCGAGTGTGACGCTGCAGATGGGTACATACCGCAGACGGGAAAACAGCAAGGAACCTCTCGTATACTTTGCGAGCATTATCTGGCTGGTCCTTCTCCTTGTAGTGAGCAATAAGTGACATCCACGCGTCAGTGTCAGCCTTCGGGTCGTCTGTGATACGATCCTCAAGCTGACCGACTTTGTCGTGTGGAAGGCGATGCGCCAAAGGTGCTGACTGGGTAGTCTGAGAAGTGCTCGCGCCGTCAACAGGCTTGGGAGCTGGTGTGGGAGCAGCACTTGGCTGCGCTGAGGGTGAGAGAACATCGCCTCGTTCTGCCGAAGCAGCCGAGACTTGGACAGCAGGGACAGGTATATCAGAAGTAACGCTAGACACAGGAGCAGAAAGAGATGCAGTTGTGGATGTAGCAACAGTAGTGGAGCCCGTGAGACCGTTGTTCTGTTGTGCAAAAGAAGCAGCGACAGCATCTGGCGTAGGTTCACTACCTAATGATAAGTCTTGTGCTTCCGACGTCGCAATAGCACCCAGCCCTGATTGTGCGCCGCGCGTGCCATTCAGTTGCGACGGCGCGGGTGTAGCATCTTCCTCGTCGTCACTCTCTTCTAGAATGAATCCTCCGACAGTTTTCGGCGCTGTGCTCTGTTCCGCGACATTGGGCGCGGCAGAGGGTGTGCGGCTGACCTGTTGTGAAGGCTGCGCCGAAGCGGTCGTTGAATGTGCTGGCGTTTCGTGTGGCGGCGTGGTATTTTCAAATCCTGGCTCGTATTCTTCCTCGTCATCATCGTCGGCAGTATTACCGCTCACCACAGCGGCTGGGTCGTAGCTATCGTCATTGTCGTCCTCAGCATTGAAGGTGGGAGGGTCGAGCGGGTCGTACTCCTCCGCCATGATAACTTTGGGAATAGATAGTGCGCGCAAATACAGGGACAGTGAGCAAACAGAGAGGGATGAATGTTGGGAATGGTATGGCAGGTAATAAGCAAGTGATTTGTGAGGTTGTTGGTGATGCCTGCTCGAAGTTGCTTTCTTGCGACCGAGAGCTTCAAACGCGCGCGCGAAAGACCGAGACTAGCGCCGGGAAGTATCCGAGTACCCAAAGCACTGGGACTGGAGTCGAGCTCGACTTCACTCGCCGTAAGGAGACATCACAACCACAATCGAAGCATCGACGTCACGTGGCAATACGGATAGAATCAATCACTCAGATACAGCGTCAGCCGTGCGCCACCACTATATACATCAATTCTGACTTCGACACCTCACTTGTCGACTATCGACATTCCTTACAAGACACTTGTTGCCTCCGCCAAACAAAGCCCGCTGTACTCGCACCTCTTCACTGGCGTTCGGAGGACAAGTCCTCGGAGAAGTCACATAGGTTCTGGAAGTCACGACATTATATCCATCGACTATTATATTCCGTCCTCTGGTTCGACCGCAAAGAACGTTGGGAATTGCTAGACCTCTCCACTGCCATCAACCCAACCGGAACTGCTCGCTAGTGCAGACCTTACATTCACACCATCATGGCGCAACGGCCAAGCAGCATGCGTCTACCACCGTTCTTCCGAAGATTGTTCAAGTTTACATCGATGGATTTTGAGACTGTGCGTTGCTTACAGGAGATACATCTGCCTTGGATGTTGCTAACCCGAAACAGGCGGTATGGGAGATGACACAATTGATCATCGCACCTAAGAAGGTTTTCCGAAATATATACTACCATGTCAGTCTTACTGAAATCCCGCAAAAATCCCCCACAAAAGCTGCTAACAAGATTCACAGAAACGTATGTTGCAACAAGGTACACAGTGACTCCACCTGTCAAACTAACGATTGACCTTAGAAACAAAGAACTCGTACCACCGAGCGGACCCTGCCTTCACTTACCTCCTATCGCTCTTCTTCCTAATGACTGGCGTGGCCTGGGGCTCGGCATACGCTGATGGCGTGGGTCCCACTATTCGGATCGCCTTGGTCTTCGTTCTCGGTCACTTCCTTGGAACTTCTCTGCTAGTTTCGACACTCATGTACTTTCTTGTTGGACGAGTCCTTGGCAAGCGAAAGCAAGGTCTCTTTGGACCGCCTACTAGTGGCGAAGAAGGGCTTGAGTTTGGGTACTGTTTCGATGTACGAGTCCCTATTCCTCATTCTTCCCGCACGCAGCTTTACTGACCCGACCCGTAGGTCTCCATTCGAGCCTTCCTGCCACTCTGGGTCTTCCTCTATGTGCTGCAGTTCCTGTTCATGCCGCTCATCGCGCGCGACTACTGGGTGTCGAACTTCTTTGGGAACACCATGTACCTTCTAGCCTTCGGCTACTACTTCGTGATCACGTTCCTCGGCTACAATGGTACGTACCAGAAGCACATCCGAACTTACTTCAGCGCTAACGACAACCGTAGCTCTACCCTTCCTGAGCCGTACGGAAGTCCTTCTCGCCCCTATTCCGGTGCTGGTCATTCTCTGGTTCATCAGTTTGTTCACTTTTGATTGCGCCACCAGCCTGGCGCCAGTGCTATGGTGTGGCGTGAACCTTCGTAAAGCAGTGTGATCATCTACATCCACAGAACGATCACCTAAACGTGCTGTTTGCAGCAATAGCGCGCACCGGAATTGAAAAAATAGACAATCCATAAATGTAATATGTCGCAGCGCATTGACATCTCATCTTTCAGAACTCTCACCCGCTCACTCAGCATCCAAAGGACACACAGGCGGCACATCCCCTACCTGAATCCCACCCCTCTTCTTCACATCCGAATCGTGGAACGGCGTCCTCAACCCGCCCTCGCTCTCGGGTACCGCCAGCCAAAGCCGCATCAAATGCCTCCTGACCCGCTCCCGTCCATTCTCATCAACGCTCCCGGCCGGCCAATCCTTGTACGCCGTCCTCGCATGCAGCACGTGTCCGTTCGCAAGAAGCTGGATATCGCCCGGCTCCAGAATCATGTGCAACGCCAACGTTGCCGCCGTCTCATCGAGGATCTTCAACGCGTGCAATTGCGCCTCGCTCAGCGGGGGGATCACCGCGTCAGGCCCCGAGTTGTATCGGCCCAGCGAGGTGACGTTGTTGGGATCGAATTTGAGCCACACGCGGTCGCTGTCGCGCTCGGTGTACAACACGCTGGACACGTACCACGGATCCTGGCCCTCGCCGACCTCGCCCTTGCGGTCGAAGTACCAGTTGGGCGTGGCGAGGGTTTCGACGACGTCCGGGTGCTCGCGCTGCAGGGTGTTGTAGATGTGGTGGGTGGAGGCGATGTCGGACTCGCCGCCGGAGAGGGCCTTGGAGATGCAGAGGAGGCCGACGAGGTCTGCGCCGTCGGTGTGGAAGTATTGTCTGATGGGGTTTGAGTGTCAGTGTGGGCTGGGATTCCCTTGAGAATGCTGATTTTGGTAGGGAACGTACTTGGCGTTGGTGCGGTAGATGCGCACTTTGTCCTTTTGCGTGGGATCTTCGCCGAGGTCTTTGACGTGGCCTAGGACGTGGCCACGGCCGTTTTGGCTGCGAACCATTTAGCTCTTCGATCTCCCGGAATGACAGCCGATCGATCATTCTTGATCAACCTACCTGACAAAGTACCCAAAGTAGGCACCGAGTCCCATATATCTGCACAGAAGGTCAGCGTCCGCCCACAAGGACACAACCACTTTGCCACTGCAAGCAGGAGAATCGAACTCACGCAGTCGCCGACTTCTGCAACCCCCACTCCTGCACCGGAATCCCCTTGAACAAAATGAACCCCTTGCCATCCAGAACTTCCCTCCTGACCGTCCCAAAGAACCGCTCAAGCGTAGGCAAAGGGAATAGATCCTAATCATCCCACAACAACATCAAGTCAGTAAATAGTACACATCAACAACAATGAACAGCCCTGCCACATACACCCTTCCCAGACCAAAAAAAAAGGAATAAACAACAACCAACCTTCGCCATAGCAGTCAAGGGCCGTCCTCCTCTGATAAATTCATCCGCCGCAGCCCCCAGCTCCGCAATCTCCTCTTTACTAAACACATGCGTCCATCGCTCCGGGTGGTCGCGGTAGTCTTCAGCCCTCCACACCGTCGGGCCGGAAATTTCCTTTGGGAATTGCGAAGGAGGCGTGAGCTGGGAGTAGATTGGGTTGTGCTGGCCGGAGGTCTTGAGGCCGTCGGGGAAGAGGGACTTGGGGGCTGCGTCGTTGAAGGGGATGGTCGAGGATGCCATTGTGGCTGGCGTCAGAGTGTTGGTTCGATGATGATGATGATGATGATGATGATGATGATGTTGTTTGTTGTTGGTGTTTTCACTGCGGATTCCTTCCTTCGGAAAATCGATCTTCCTAGATGTATCTTCTTTTTGTGCGTGACTGCGTAAAATGTCGTCCTGCTGTAGGAACCGTGGCAGCAGTAACCGTTCCGGGATTCAAAAGTCAAGTCAAGCAGGGTAAAAGTAGGTATCTTAATCTTTCACAATCGAGAACCGAAAGTGTACAGCGCAGCACACCACAAAGTAGTTACGAAACCTAGAAGAAACAAAAAGAAATTGATTGAAACATTGAGCTATACGTACTGCTCCCCGCCCTCCTCCAAAAATCAATAAGCCGACATACGGGATAGCTGGGTAATGCGATCCTCGAGGAGCATGGCGTGCTCGCTCGCAACCCCACTTTTCTCGGCTACACTCGCCAATCATCGAATCCAAAGATAGAGCATCACCAGGATAAGACCTTCCTGAGCAAGAACGAAGGGTCGACGCCTTATTGATCTAGTCGCCGCGTGGGGGCGCAGTGTTTATCGATGGAAGATGTGTCGTGATTGCATGGTTGGTAGTCTTGATACCAGTCTTGTGTCGACAAGGGTGAGGCTGATTCATTGATTGCTATGCTGGTTGCCAGGCCCATAGTTCGGCGAACGCGATACTCGAGGACTCGGACTCGGGAAAAAGAGAAGAGAAGAGAAGAGAAGAGCAGGGAGAGCGAATATTGGTCTCGACAGTCGTTTTTGCAATTTCGTATTCTACAATGCGTATACAATTGGGGGCCCAAAGATGATCTGTCTGTCTAGGCAAAAAAGTGGACATTTTCAAAAGACAGGTGTCGCCCTCTCTCGACATGTCCCACGCTCGCTAAAAAGGTCGATTCCAAAAACTATCAATCAGTCCTTCATTGCCATAGCATGTAAACCGCACAACAGGCCCAAGCTGGTCTTGTCGCAGTTTGGCAGCATCAATGCGCCGATGACTGCATGGCCGAAGGGTGCACCATCCCATTTCTCGGATACGCTCTCAGTGTCCTTGTCTTTGACCTCGTTTGATGCAGCGTCGAGAACGGCGGCGCCATTAACGAATCCACGTGCGAGAGCGCGTGAGGTACCCGCCTTCTCAGCCAGACGCTTCATCATCATCAAAGCCCGGTAAGAGATAAGACGGAAGCTCTCCACATCCCAACCCATGGGTGGAGGGCCCTTGGCAGCTGCTGTGACAGGTCGAGGAGGCTGTTCGACAGAAAGAAGAGACGCAAGACTGAGCAGACTGCTGGCCCATCCATCATCGCTGTCGAGCCAAGCACGGGCGAGGTCTGAAGCGTTGCTGGGTGCGAGAGTTGTGAGGATATCGGCCGCAAGCATACCTTGTGTGAGATATGCTTTTCGTGCTTCGACAATGCGTAGTTGAGTCGTGTTAGTTGTGGATCCTTTTGAGCGATCGGGAAGGACTGATATTGCGAGGGCGAATGCTCGTGTTAGGAGGTCGAGTGGCGATTCCGAGGATGCAAGAGAGGAGGACGGCGCCGTGAAGATACTTTTGTACAGGACGCGATTTGGATCTTGTCGGGCGAGAAGCTTGGCCAGGCAGTCCACTGCGGGTGGCAGGTAGCGGTGCACCGAAGGTACGAAACTTGGGAACACCAGTCTTGAAGTGCTTTCGGTATAGCTGGGACTTGGCTGTGGCGCGAAGGCGAGCAGGAAATGAAGAACATGCAGAGCGTCGTCTCGACTGGCCAGCTCCAGACTCTGTGTGATATTAGAAAGGAAAATGATCATGTCTTTGTAGAAATCCTGGGTATTGTAATACGTCCGAAGCAGCATGTTGCGTGTTCCCAAGAGGCGGATGGTGTTACTAAGCCATTTCATGAGAGTGTCTGTCGTGAGAAGTCGGTGATTGTGTTCGTAGAAGGAGAAGTTGCGGAGTACAACGGTCACGGCAAGCAGTTTGTCGGCAGCGCGATCCAGCTCGTATGCTTGCGTGCCAAATGCAGGGACATCCTGAAGCGCCTCTGCCTCAATCCGGGATCCACGCATGATGTCCTCGTAGGACGGTAGGTCCAGAGCATCCGACACTTCGGCAGCCTCATCAGACAGCAAATCTAATTGCTCATCCGCGCAATCGATCAAGACGTCGATCAAGTCGTTGCATTTTTCTAGCTCGAACGACACACGCTGGTCCATGGATATTATAGCCAGAGCATCCAGGGCATACCGTACTTCTGAGTGGATTCCGGACGCGAGACTGAGAGTTATTGCCTGGGTGTCAATGGTACCCATCTCGTCTACCGTTGGCATCTGCGGCATATGCCGTTGGATGTGAGTGCCGAGTTCCGAGAGCGTAGGGATGTCATAGCCACCATCCAGGTTGACCTGCCGTGCTTGTGGGACATAATTGGTACTTTGAGGCTCTTCCATCTTCATGACCGGTCCACCAAGTTCCTGTTTGACAGACGGCGATCTTGTAACCTTTTGAACCGGCGAAGGTGCAGCGATCCCAGGCACCGCGGGTTGAGGCGCCACGGATTCAGCCTTTTTCACTTGCATGCTGCTGTTTCGTCGGTGTGCAATGGTTCCTACCATTGACTGCTGCTGTGGTGTTGTCATGCCATTCTGTTGGACAAGCGGAGTATGGGGCTGCACGGGTGTTTGTTGTGGCTGGACTTGATTCTGCTGGCCTTGTGGAAACTGGCCAAATTGGTTTGGTTGCTGTCCCGGAGGCTGCATTGGCTTTGTAGGTGAAGCTTGGGGTGGAGGACCGAACCCAGCCATTTGATGTGCTTGCTGTCGTGCTTGCTCTTGCTTCTGCGACGCACGTGCTTGCATCCATGCTCTCTCATACATCATGATCGAGTTGAAGTAGATTTGTTTCAGCTGCTCTGCCGCGGACTCGTAGCCTGGACCTATAAGGCCTAGCTTGTTAGCCACTGCAGGCCATTGGTTGTTCTGTTCCACAGACGCAGATCCATTAGCAGATATCACCACCTGCCAAAGCATGTAGAGATCCACATGTTTCTGACCGATGACAGGGTTAGGATTTAACTGACGGCCCTGGCTCATGCAATACTGATTGCACTGAGTCAAGAATGCTTTTCGCTTCATCTGCTGCTGCACCATCATTGGATTGGGCGCTTGACCTCCCGCGCCATTCATCATTTGCCCACCCTGTTGCTGTTGCTGGGCTCCGGGGTTGTACATCGCGTTTGGCTGGCCCGGTTGGCCACTCATGGGGCGTTGCGGCGCGACTCCGCCATTGGCGCGCATCTGCTGTTGTTGCTGCATGAGGCGCATTTGATACTGTCTTTGCGCCATCTGTGACTGAGACATGGCGGCCATGTTGTTTCCTTGCGCGCCCATCTGGTTCTGCATACCCTGCATCTGCTGCATGTTCTGGTTCGCGCCATATTGCGCGTTGTAGCCGCCCATCTGGTTTTGCTGCGGTGTCATGGCGTTGGGCTGCGACTGCGGCTGGCCCTGCGTGGGCGACATTTGCGACGCGTAACCTCCCTGTTGTTGCTGCTGCTGACCGGGGAAGGGACTCGGTGACGCGTTTTGCATGCGCGACTGCTGCGAGGGCTGCGAGGGCTGGCGGAACTGCTGGTTCTGCATGGTGGGTGACGGGGTGGCTTGAGCGGAGCCTGGCTGCTGCTGCAGATGCGCGTAGGGAGTCGGCTGCTGAGGGAACTGCTGGCCGGGTTGCTGGCCCGGGTACTGGCCATAGCTGGGAGTCTGCGAGCGCGAGACCTGGGAGGTGGGTGGAGGCGGCGAGCCAGCGGTGCCATCGTGCTGGCGCTTCTGCGGGACGACGGAGCCTGGTTGGAAGGTCTGGTTGTTGAAAGACTGCGCATTGGGCTGGGCACCGAGGCCGCCGTTCTGGAGGCCAGGCTGGAAGGGCGAGTTGGGCTGGGGTTGGAGGTCGAAGTGCTGCTGGGGGTTGGCGAGGCCTTGGGCGTGGTTGGCGTAGAGTTGGGAGGGGTTAATCTGAGTCGGGGTGCCTTGAGGAAACATGTCGGCGTGGGCAGAAGGCTGCCATTGATTCATGATGCGATCATGCGCCTGCGCGCAATGGAGGAAGTCAGCCTACGGTCGGACACGCGCAGCAGCAGCAGCAGCAGGAGCGAGCGACGAGTGGGTGGGTGGGATGCGCGCGCACGGCAGGCACGTGAAGGCACATGCTGGGTGCGCGCGGTGTATGGGGAGCGGTGATGATGACG
This sequence comes from Cladosporium sp. BSL10, assembly GCA_001553865.1. NCBI lineage: Eukaryota > Fungi > Ascomycota > Dothideomycetes > Cladosporiales > Cladosporiaceae > Cladosporium > Cladosporium sp. BSL10. The sequence goes on from LJJI01000204.1 coordinate 148,640, forward strand.
ACGATGCGAAAGAGAGGCAGAGATGCTTACCGGTATGGACTCGCTTCAGCAACAGATGTTTGGACGCGCGATCGGGCCGTGGTCGATGGGTTATCACGCGTAGCTGCTGCTGCTGGCTGGCTGAGGAGAGGCAGAGGACGAGGCTTGCTTGGCACTTCGGCAGTCGCTCGCACCCGCTGGCGCAGCTGAGAGAGAGCATCATGGTGCCGTGGTATACAGCAGAGAAACAGGACGGCGAGAGTGGGAAACAGTCTACAGAGCACATACACACACACATACACACCAAGAGGCCACAGGTATGCGGCTCTTGCGACAAAGAGCTGCGGAGCTCTCGTCACCGCCGCCGCCGCCAGCGAGATCCAACCGCGGCCGTTCGTTCGCACAGGGACTGGACTGGATGCCCGGAATCTGCTGCTGCTGCTCGAGTGCACGGGCGCTATCATGTCATCACAATGTACAACCCACGATCCCCCTTCATGCGCCTGCATGTGCCCATCCGCGAGGAATGCTGTGAAATTGGTCGTGTCTGCTTTGGCTGTGCGAGCGTGCTGTTGTTGCCTCTGTTTTCCCATCTCCTCACACCTCCTCTGTCCGCTGAAGGAGGCGGAGGAGCAACAACGAAGCCAGGCAGAACGTCGCAGCAGGTGGCGGACCATCATCATTCCAAGATTACTTGCACGCCTCGCCCCACCTCTTCTCTATACACTTTGATTATTACTACCTTATCTGTCCCTCCTCTCTCTTCCCCTCTTGCTAGTCCGTCTTTCCCTGCTCGTCACGCGGGCCATCTTTGTGTTGCCAGCCATTCGAAGTCGACTTCCTCCCTCCAACTGATCTGCCAAGCGTGGCGGTCTAAGCGAGGAGGGATCCAGGTCACGCATCGATGCCGCGTAAAGCTGACACGCTCTTTTCTTGTGTGAGAGATTTGTTTCATTCTGCGGAGTATATGCACTTTGTCTAGCAATACATCAACTCTATCCCCTTCCCAGCTTTGAGATCGTCAAGAAAAGCCATTGCTTCACCATCCCGGGCCGACTGCTCGACGTCGGCAGCCTGACGGGCAATCTTCAACCCTGTCGCCGGAGGACGAAATCGGGTGTCTGCGGAACCCACTACTAAACACCACCATGTCTTGCCCTTATTGCAAATCTCCAGACCTAGTTGCTTGGATCTATACCATTTTCCCCGCGGAATTGTTGATCTCGCACTCGCACAAGAAGAAACACCAGCACCAAGACTCCAGCTGCTACAGCCTGGCTTGTAAGCATCAACTGGCCCATCACGAAAATTAGCTGAATACATGTCGCGTTACTATTATCATGAGTAGGTATAGATTTCGAAAACTGTTCATCCCTGATATTGGGACATAGCCCATTGTCGCAGATACGTAACAAGTACACCAACGACCGAGACAACCCTTCTTACCTCTCGACACTACAAGCGACGACAAGTTTCTCTTGCAGTAGAAATGCCATGGCAAACAATGCGACACAAAGGCTCCAGTCTCCATCAGAGGTGCGCTAGAGCCACACTCTGTGTGCTAATCTATCACGCTGCTGAGATGGTGGTCGGATGTCGAGTTATTGTAGGCGGGGAGTTGTCAATATTCGACAATGTGTTCGCGCAAGAGATACACGAGAGTTCCTTCATACGCGACAGAATGCGCTCAAGAACCCGTAGTGGTGTTCGAGTCGGGTTACACAGCATGGAGGCAAACTTGCCGATGCAGACCCTGGTCTTTGGGAGACGTTGACGAGAACGTAGGTTCGTTTTCCAAGGATCGATTATATACGACTACACACCACATAAGATTACAAAAGACTGCAACTGTTCGATGTTCGCCATGTTTAGAATCATGAGCCCAACTGTCATGCTGACTTGACTTCACCTCACCTCACTGTACTTCCACTCTTGACATCTGGCCTCCATCACTACAGCTGATCGTTCACATCTACACGCAACATCAAATCGCACTTCACTCTGTTGTCGCTCACTTCCGCCACCCAGCCCCTCAAAATGCAATGATCAAGCCCGTCACATGTCAGCGCAGGTGTCGCGAGCCCGAGTCGCATGTCAATTTAAACCTTCTTGCTCCTGCACAATCTCTGTCTTGCGGTCTCCCAACTTCTCTCCCACTTCCCACAGTGAGATCAACTTGCCCTCACACAACAACAACTTTGCACTGCGCCACCACACACTTGCCAACAGTCCCAACACCTGACTGCCTACTCCTGGCAGCCATGCCTCTCTCCGCAAAGCAGATGGAGTACCTTGCACTCGCTGTAAGTCCCTGGGGCCACTACAGATCGTCTTCCATTCTGCATCAGCCAGCTAACGCACAACAACAGTGGCAGTGCTTCGAAACCGAGCCAAAGGTACACGACGTCACCTTCCATTCCATCCCTTCACAACGTCCTCGCCACTCGAACAACAAGCTAACACCCAAACGCTACCCAGATCGACTACAACAAGTTCGCCGCCGTTGCCGGCCTCAAAACCCCCGCCTCTGCCCGAGAGCTCATGCGCGTCACCAAAAACAAGCTGAGAGACGAGTGCGTCGCTTCTCACCCCGGAGTCTATACACCATCTAGACAAGAGACCATCCCGCTGACACAATCAACCTCACCAGGTACGGCGCTCTCTCTTCTGGCTTGCAAACCAGCAACGGGGCCACGACCCCAAAGACACCAACCAAGAACGGCTCCGCCACGCCGAAGGCTGCTGCCACGCCTGCTTCGAGGAAGAGGGCGAGGAAATCGCCGGAGAAGTCGATGGGACCCCAGGAGACTGATGACGATGAGGAGGGTCCTGTTGGGAAGAAGGGGAAGGCCGCATTTGCCGAGAATGGGGCCAAGCGCAAGGAGGTAAAGAGCGAGCCGCTGGCTGATGATGGTCAGGTCAGCGAGGCGGAGCCGAGCTTCTTCTAAGCGATGGTGCCTGTTGAAAGGCTCTATTTTCTGTGGCAATTCCAGGCGGATTACCCGTGCCTTGGCAGCTGCAGTAGGAGAGACACAGGCCGGTATCAAGAGAGCTGATGGTCATCTTGAGGATAGCCGTAAGGGGGATCTTGAAGCATTGTATACAGCTGATGTTGTTGTTCTGGTTGCTCCGTTTGTTGTGGTTGCAGAGGCGGCAGTGGCTGTTGTTCCTGTTGCTCCTGTTGCTGTTGCTGCGGCTGTTGTTGAGCTGGAATTTTCTTGAATGTGTTTTTGAAAGGCTTGATACGCGAGCTACGCAGACGAGGCTTCATTATTTCATGCAGGTAGGCACCGGAGGCATTGAGGTTGAATCTCGCAACGACTTCGTTCCAATTCAAGATTCGATCCTCACCAAAGTCAGCGGTACTGAGATACTGTTCGATAGCATCGAGATGCTCCGGAGTGATTTTGCGATGGTTGTTACGCTTGAGCTCGGAGTTCTTCTTGGTTCTTGGGTATGGATTTTTGATCGCATATTCGACCTGCTGGCGCGTGACTTTGAGCGCCTTTGCGACGGCTACTCTGGTCCATTTGAGATCGTGGTCCTCACAGCACTGGATGTATCCTAGCACCTTGTTCTTGCGAGGAGTGTCCAATGGCTTTCCAGGCGCGAGTTCACGCTCCAGGTCTACGGATGCTGCGGCCATATTCGAAATGGTGTGAATGAATCGTAGTAAATGCGAACGACAAGATGTAGACTTTGAATAATGGCGACGTGCCTTACCATGGGAGGCTCGGGAGGCACGTTCATATGCGCCAGAGGTCGGAGTTCCACCTGAGGTCAGCTGGTACGAAAGATGCGCGTCGTACTCACTTTTACCCGCAAGAGCTTGACCGGGGTGGTTTGCAACCGGGATGGACCAGCAACTAGCGCGTCGTGCACAAGCAGCCAATTGAAATGCGACTTCTCGCCCCAACTCCAGCTAGCTGTGTCGGGCAAACGTCATGATTTCACAAACCGCCATATCCAGAATAAATTGACAAGCTGGAGGCAGACTAGAGGCCACAAGATCTGAGCGGACACGAATGATGAGATAATATGTCCACAAACAAAGCTGCCCTGAAAGCAGCCAAAGCCGCTCTCGACGCCGAAGACTACGAAACAGTCGTCACCCAGTCACAGATCGTACTTGCTTCGGATTCTTCAAATTACCCGGCGAGGCTATTCTTGGGACGAGCATTCGAGAAGCAGGGCAAGTTTGACAGTGCCGCTGAGACTTATCAGAAAGCAGCCGATTCCAAGCCGGACGAGGCGCAAGCATGGCTTGGTCTCTGCAGCGTGTATGAAGCCCAGCGTTCCAAGAAAGTCGACGAGTATATTGAGGCTGCTGTCTGTGTAGGCTCAATACATGCCAAAGCGGATGATGCTCACCGCTGCCAAACGGTCATCGACAAATTGGGTGTGTTTGTCAAGCAGCATGGAACCTTTGAACAGCGGAAGCGAGCTCTACGGGTGACACTACCTGGATCTCCGGTCTACGACTTCTTGGAAGGAAGATTGCCACATCCTACGCTTGGTTACACTCGGATTGCCGAGATTACTGAAGAGGAAGAAGCTCGGCGCATCAAGACGGAGATCAGCAACCGCCGAACTCGCATTGGAGCACGTGTTGGTCAGGTCACTACCGAGGTGAAGCGAGAAGTCTACACCAAAAGCGAACTGGAAGACCTGTATCAACAAATTATCAACTGGACAGTCGATGATGAAATCCGTCGCGAGTATGAGGAGAAGCTGCTGCTCAGAGCTTACGAGGTTCTGCTGGTACTTCCAGCAGACCAGAAAGCAGCCAAATTGGATCAAGTCTTGAGCATTGCGGAAGGCATGGTCATCATCCACCACCCTTTCCAGACTGCATGGGATCTGGTGCTGGAGACACGGGACTTCGACAACCTGCAGGATCTCGATGCAAACATCTTGCGAGAATACGTAAGCCTGTTCGCAGATAGCGGGCTTGGCCGCATCCTGAAGGCATGGCTCAGTAGCGAACTTTGCCCTTTCCCTCCACCAAAGAAGTTAGAAGGCGAAACCTCGGAGAACGACGAAGAGGCTGAGATTTTGACGGCCGAAGACCGCCTAGCTATGATGACTGAAGGAGTCAACAAGGCCGAGAACTCGCCGTTTGCCTATAGATTGGCTTGCGACTACTTCTTGTACCTCGAGGAAAACGAAACAGTTGTTGAAACATCGCGAGCAGGTTTGCAGGTACTTTCTGTGCAATCCACAAAGCTCAGCCTGAGTTTGCAGAATACGAGAGATGCTCTAAGCAGCGTTCTTGGTACTGCTCTTGTGCACTACCAAGCCCCAAGAAATCACGCCGAAGCAAAACGACTTTTCGAAGATATTCTCCAGCGCAAGCCCAAACTCACACCGGCTCTGATTGGTCTTGGTCTGATCTTTGAAGAAATCGAGAACTACGGAGCTGCTATTGACTTCCTGCAGCAGGCTTTGGGCGAGGACCCAAGTAACGTACGAGTGGGAACTGAGCTTGCATGGTGCAAGGCTTTGAACGGAGACAACGCCACAGCGAAAGATGAACTCGAGAATTACCTCCCAAATTTGAAGACAGACGATCCTCGTGCGAGAGATCTTCGAGCACAATGCCTGTACCGTATTGGTGTTTGTATGTGGGACCTGGACGACTCCAAGACTGCTCGGAAAGATCGCAATGGCGCTTATGCTCGTTTCCTTTCCGCCATCAAAACCAACGTCAACTTTGCACCCGCATACACGAGTCTTGGCCATTACTACGAGCTATACGCGAAGGACAAGAGGCGTGCTAGACAGTGCTTCCAAAAGGCATTCGAGCTCTCACCAGCCGAGACAGATGCGGCTGAGCGCCTTGCTCACTCATTTGCCAATCGCGGTGAGTGGGAAATTGTTGAGGTCATCTCGCAGCGCGTCATTGATTCCGGCAGAGCGAGGCCACCGCCCGGTTCTAAGAGAAAGGGTTTGAGCTGGCCTTACTCTGCCCTCGGCGTAGTGCAGATGAATAAGCAGGAGTATCAGCAAGCGATCGTGTCCTTCCTTGCTGCCCTTCGCATTAGCCCAGATGACTACCAGTCGTACGTTGGGCTGGGCGAGAGCTACCACAATTCTGGTCGCTACAACTCCGCCAGCCGTACCTTCAACTATGCTCTTGAGCCGCACGAGGAAGGCAAAATGAAGGTGACTGGTGAGACTTGGTTCGCCAAGTACATGCTCGCCAATGTTCACAGAGAGCTCGGGGAGTATCAAAAAGCTACAGACGGTCTTCAAGCCGTGCTCAAGGAGCGCCCGACTGAGTTTGGAGTTCTTGTCTCGCTCCTTCAAACCTTCGTTGAGCGTGCATGGCACTGCGTAGAGACTGGACTCTTCGGTCAAGCCATCGAGAACTGCAACCAAGCCATTGCGACTGCTATAACCGTGGCTAAAGGCAACCCTCAAGCCTTTAACCTCTGGAAATGCGTCGGAGATGCTTGTGTCACGTTCTCGTGGGTGCTGTCCGATAGCGAGAGGTTCCCCCTCGCTGAGTTGAGCTCCTTGCTCGACACCGACAACCATGATGAAGTGCTCTCACAGCTGTCTGACATTGATGATATCCGCTCCAGCAGTCTTGCTGCGAGCCAAGAGAATGGTGGATCGTCAGATGCTGCTTTGCCCCTGTCACTAATCGCTGGTGTGCTATCATACAAGCGTGCGATCTACTCGGCTGCCCATGACATCCATGCTCAAGCTGTGGCATGGTACAACCTCGGATGGGCAGAGCACCGTGCTTTCTCGCTCAGTGATGGCAAGTCAGGAAAGAAGTATCTCAAAGCGGCCGTTCGCTGCTTCAAACGGGCCATCGAGTTGGAAGCAGGAAATGCAGAGTTCTGGAACGCTCTCGGTGTAGTCACCACCACCTTAAACCCTCAAGTCGCGCAACACTCTTTCGTCCGTTCGTTACATCTCAACGAGCTCAACGCTAAGGTCTGGACCAACCTGGGAGTATTATACACTCTACAAAACGATTACGAACTTGCACACCAGGCATTCGGCCGTGGACAATCTACAGACCCTGATTACGCCCACGCTTGGGTTGGCGAGGGTCTCATCGCATTGATGACAGGAGACACCAAGGAAGCTCTCAACCACTTCACGCATGCGTTCGAAATTTCTGACTCTGTCTCCACGATCACAAAACGGCAATACGCTTTGTCAACTTTCGATCACCTGCTGACGTCGCCGACTACCTCCAACAACTTGACTGCGCTTATCGAGCCTCTTTTTGCTTTGGAGCAGTTACGTGCCCAAGCCCCGAAGGATCTTCCTTACAAACATCTGTCCGCCCTCTTCCTGGAACGCGTAGGCAATATCCAGGACGCAACTCAGGCACTGACAGAACTCTGCTCCAGCGCAGAAGCAGAGTACGAGTCTTCCGAATCAGACGCGGCGCTGGCCCGCTTTGCGCATGCTAAAGCAGACATCGCACGTTGCCAGCTTGCTGTGCACAATCACGCTGAAGCACTCGAAAACGCCAACACCGCACTAGATCTCTCTGCTGACGCCGATGGAAGTGGTCTCGACGCGGAAGCCAGGCGGAAGCTCCGTCTGTCCGCCCACTTGACAGCTGGTCTCGCGGCACACTATCTCAAGCAAGACAGCGATGCCATCACCATGTTTCGCAGCGCACTCGAAGAAAGCTCGAACAACCCCGACGTCGTGTGCCTGCTTGTTCAAGTCCTCTGGGCCCATGGCGGAAACGACGAAAAAGCCGCCGCCCGCGAGCAGCTGTTCGAGTGCGTCGAAGCGAACTCCGAGCACGCCGGCGTAATGACTCTGCTCGGCGCCATTGCGGCTCTCGACGACGATGCCGAGACCGCGAGTGCCGTGCACGATGACCTGCTCGCCCTCCGCACAAAAGCAGACTTGCAGCCCGCAGAGCAGACGCAGATCGAGTCTCTCCTCCTCGCTCTCGCGTCTCTGAATCCAGCTTCAGAGGAGGAGGAAGACACCGCACTTGCAGCAGCCCAGACCGCAGCGCTTCTCAACCCTGAGCGGTCACACGCTTGGACCCAATTGGCACAGCTCTCAGGCGACGCTTACGCTGCCGAGGTGGCGCTGCAAACCGCGCAGAAAGCCGTGCCGCCGAACGGCGATGTGGATGCGACTGAGCTCGCGCATGCATTCGCAGGCGTGGGAACTGTCGCTGATGCGCAGCGCGCGATGGTCTTGGCGCCTTGGGAGGCGGTTGGATGGGAGGTCATGGCGGAAGCGCTGGGTTGATTGACGATGTGTGGCCGAAGAAGATATTCTGAATTGGCAGAAATTGCGATGAGTCGTAGCCAAAGATGTCGAGAGCCGACCAACGAAAAAAGCTAGCTTTGAATGACTAGTCAAGGATATATATGCATGTAACGTGATATTTGACGTGGGGTCTTGCTGTTCCTGTACTGATGTGCTACTTCCCACGTCGTGGTGTCCATTGAGACAGTGGAATTACGTTGACCATGTAGTCACATCATGTAGCACAGCAGAAAGGCCGTCGAAGAAGGTACAAAAAGCCGCCAGCACTTCTGAGACGCTACTTTGTGCCGAATACCTCATCACCACTCGATTGAAGAGGCGCACGGAGACCACACCTAAGACCTCTAACACGTAACTCGATCGGTAAGGGAAAAGCGTAGCCAGAGACGCCTCAAAGATTTCATAACCTCAGGAAATATTCTACAATCGGAAAGTCTGGTATCTGTCTGCTTGCTAACAATCGCTCTCTCAATTCAATTCAATTCAATTCATCAAGCGTCCTGATCAGACGCATCTTCCACCTCCACCGCTTTGCCCTTGCCCTTGCCGGCGTACGCTTCCGAGTTCTCTGGCTGGGAGTGCTCCTCTGCATCTGCTTCCGCTGTAGGCTGTGCGGGTTCGCTGGCGGACTGATCGCCGAAACTCCAGCTGCCTGAGTTCCATGGGACGTTTGCGGGCGCTGCTGATGGGCTTGTTGCGATTGGGTCTGGGTGTTGGGTCCGTGTTGGTGTGGGGGATTGAATCTCTGGTTGAGCTGGTGCAGCCTGCGTAGTTTGCGCTGGTGCGGTCGGCACGAAGAGCGGCGAACCTCTCTCGTCTGTTGGTCCGGTAGCAGAGCTTTCTGCAGGTTGAGGTGAAGAGGTTTGTGCAGCCTGCGGTGCTGCTTGTGCCTCGTCAGGTCTCGGTTGCGTGGTCGCTGGCGCTGGCGCTGCTGCGCTGCTAGGCTCTGGTGCGATGGGTTGCGAGCTGGTGGTTGTGGGTATAGATGTTGTTGCGGCACCCTCTTGTCTCTGAAGAGGCATCAATGTCCAGCCTTCTGGCAGGACCATTCCTTGCGGTAAATTTGCATGTCCGTTAGTCATCACTCGGTCTGCAGCACCGCGTAGAAGTTCCTGACTTGGTGCGAACGGTGCTTGATGCTGCATTCCAATGCCTGCGGGGGCAGGTTGCTGTGCTTGCACGTATTGTGTTCTCAGCCTGGCCATTTCGGCCTCCATGACCCTGAGTAGGGCGACCTGTTGCTGCTCCAGCTGTAGGTTCTGAGCATCTTGCAAGATTCGTTGTTCGATCTGCATAAGCTGCACCTGAGTCGGCACCGGAGCCCTCGCAGTCTGCATAATAGGCAAGCCGGTGACCGGAATATTCGGGAGACCACCATGAGCCTGCGGAAGATAAGGATCCTGCAGACCAAGGTGATTTGGACCTTGCTGTGCTGCTGCTGGCTGAGCTGCCGCCTGGTTATTTTGTGCTTGCGGGTTGCGTATTTGATTGACAATATTGTCCATCTGTCCCGCAGCGCCGTTTGCGAACCCAATTCTAACGGGTCCAAGGTTGAAGAACCTAGCTCTAACAGGAGGTTGGCCGTTTGGTGGGTGTGCTGGTTGAGCGCCCGGAGCAGCAGGGTTGATAATGCCTGGAGCTGCTCCAGCTGGTGCTTGTGCGTTTGCTGGCGGTGTAGCAATGACAGGTCTACGACATGTCGGGCACATCTGTTGTCGCTCGAGCCATGATTTCAAGCACCTCAAGTGAAGGATATGTCCGCATGGTAACTTCTTTGCACGCAAGCCCTCGTCTCGTCGGACGTGTGCTGGCGTCGGTGCAGGTGCACGCTGACCTTCAGCAGGCTGAGCTTGCGCATTGGGTTGTGGCTGCTCCCAAGCAAACATGTTCTCTCTGCAAATGATGCAAGCATCGCCCTGGATCTCCTCCGTTGTTGCATCTGGGTAGCGCGTGTTCATGTCGCTAGTAGCTCTGCGGTATTGCAAGAAGTCGGACACACGTTTTGTGAACGATGCAAACGTCAAATAGACATCGCGCATGATATGCATCGGTAGTCCGTTGAACGTAATACTGACGACGAGGAAGACCACGTAGATCAGCAGTTTGATAAAGTCGGTCGTAACTTCCAGGCCGAAAAGCCAGCGTCGCTTATCTTCCCAGCCAGGAATATCGACCTCATTCTCATCGACCTCAATCGGCTCATCGTCAACAGGTGATGCCGGCGCTGGTCTTCCATCCTCCGTCTCATTTTGTCTTGCCTCAGCTCTTTCTGCCCTGATTTCAAGCTTCCGCGCCTCAATTGCTTCATGTGTTTGCTGCTTGACCACCTGGATCTCTGCCACCGCCAGGCAGTACCGCAATAGTGTGAACGACGAGAGAACGATCTGGATCGTGAACTCAAACGTAAAGATAACCATCATGCCCGGTCGCGGATTTGCCAGGACTATGTCGACGCAGTACCAGGCCATCCAGATGTTGAACAGAACGCTGACAGCAAGGCTGGTCGCAAGTCGCATATGGAAAAGCCTTGGATTCGCAGGTGGTTGTTGTTCCAAGATGTCCACTCTCCCCTCGCCGATCCAGCCCCAGACCTTGCCGGCGAGCAATAGCACGAACATCGTCAACAGCCAGCCACCAACATCCTCCCTAAAGCTCGGCATGGCCAACAAAGTATCTAGCACGGCATACCAGGCTTTTTCGCTAAGGTGTTCGACCTCGATAGGCCGGAGGGGTCCGTAGAGCGCTCGCTGGAGCGCAAACATGAAAGCGCATGCTCCGACTAGTAAGAGATTGGTGAGGATGAGGAGACAGGCATTCGATTGTGAGAGGTAGACTGTAGCACTGTAGAAGTTGGGCCGCTCGTGGAAGGCCTTGAGCAGGCATGCCGCTGCCGCCGCAGTGGAGGCACCGGCGTAGTAAGCAAGTCGCATTGTGCTGGTGTTGTGTGGTTGGACGACGAAGTGTCAAAGAGGATTGGGAAGATTGGCGGGAACGTCCATGGCCCGACGGTCAGTCAAGAGGTCGGAGTGGTCGTGGTTGTGGGTGGGATTGTGTTGCGTTTGTAGATAGATGTATGTATGTGGACAGCTGGTCCAAGGTCGCGCCGGCAGCTATGCGGAGTGAGGATGACGCCAGCACAACGCCAACTTCGACCACCGCAGTGAACAAAGCGTGCATAAAATAATTTACCATGCTATGAAAGGAGGATGTTATATACTGTGATACATCGTTGCATGAGAGTATAATACTTTAGACTCATTTGTCAAATTCACTTTACCAATGAAAGCAATGGCTACAGAACATATGGATCACATAACGCTCATGCTAATGCCTTTTTTGAGATAGACCTCGCGCTCCTTGCTATTTGATACAAGCTTGTAATATATCAGAGCCATTGCATGTAGCCCAGTAGTCACACCGTTATACTCCCGCTATTCACTTCATGTATCGGCGTCGCGACAACAGCTGCGACACACCGCCATAGCCCCTCAAAGCGGCCAGATAGTACACCACACCAAACAGCGCTCCACCCAAGTGAGCACTGCGACCGATATTATCGTCGCTGTTGAGCCAGAACAAGTCCCACGCGAAATATGCCCCAGTCATCACAAACATTGGCACGTGGACCGGCACAAATAGGAAGCCAATTGGCATGAACGGGGCGAGCATTGTTGCTGCCGACGAAACGCCCATCACCACGCCGGAGAAACCCAAAGCGACCTGCCTAGTGGCAGCAAGAGCATGTTCTCCCCAGAAGCCCCAGCGTTTGTCGCGTCCTTGAGGTTGCTTCTGGTATAGCCATGATGCGCTGCCCACTAGAGCGCTGCCCAGAGTCAAAGCCATCACGTGTACAGGGCCGACGCCGACACCGCCGGCGAAGCAAAGTACACCTGCAAACACGTTGAACGACCACATGTTGAAGAAGAGGTGCCCGAGATCCTTGTGTGAAAAGGCAGACGTGATCAGAGTCCAGTAGCGCTTTGCTTTGGCGTTGTACCAAGAGAGGGTAGCGTTGTTCATCAGGAGCTGTTGCAATTTAGAGTCCCGGGTTGTGTCGGCGTACACCCAGGTTCCGAAGACCGCAACATTCAGACCGATGATGGCGTTCACCATCAGCTTCGTAGAGCGAACGCGATTCGGTTGCCATCCTCCGTAGTGACGGATGGAGTTCATCGCCAATTGGTAAGAAGTCATCGTAGGCTGTCTGGGCCGTTTGGGCAGGATGCTGGACAGGTGAGACTGTGGTGATGATGTGAATAAGCGCGACTGCTGCGATAGGGCAGGTTGACGAGGCAGAGTGCGTCTGATGAACAGTCCTCCAAGGGCGTGGCCACGATGTAGGGACTGCATTTTGTCGGTCGTGTGTGCAAGTGTCCTCTCGCCAATGCGACGTGGTAAGAAGAAGTCGTAGCAACGCGTCTTGCTATGGTCGCCGGTGGGTTACAGGGATTGTAAAGCGTGTTGCCGTGTTGCATATGCAGTGTCACCTCGAGGACGCGGAAGCTGATGAGGAGAGAGGAGAGCGACTTTCAGGGATCGCGAGCAGGAGTCTTCACTACCTAGATGGAAGCGGATGTGCTTTGACAACAAACCTCACACGAATGTCAAGTGGATATCACTCTATACCATGCGTGACAATTTCAAGGTCATTTCTATCTCTTCTTCAAATGTCGATGTGAAAATGGCCTTTTGCTAGCAATGCTTGGCGCCCCGGGCATTCAGACGAGCTTACAGTCCAGCAACACCACCACGTTCATGGGCTGAGCTGAGAACGCGCCAATTAATTCATCAAAGCACTACAGTCCATAGTTGCGGAATCTATGGCTGATACGGCTTTTCGATTTGCAAATGCTACACCGATGTGGCTGCTGGACATCTCAACCGATGAGAGACGGTCCGAGACTTTCAGTAGCTTTGTAACATGCATATAGAGCCTATCTATACCTTCTATTAAGCTGAATGCAGAGGCCCCAGGAGAATACTCGCAATCATCAGACTACCTTAGTCTTTAAGTCCCCTCTTCATAAACATTCGGCCCTAACGGCCCCTCAAACTCTAACAACTGCCCCAAAGCACATCCAGAAAAGCTGACTTTCGGCTGCGCCTCATAAAAAGCATCGAAACGGGCTTCCATGGCATCCTTCAAATTTTCTACATTGCCTTGTGGGTGGAGATACTCCCATGGCCTCGTGCAGACCTTGCCACTGCAGCGTTTCAGAGTCAGGAGCAGGGTATCCAATCTTTGCTGGAGGCGTTGAGGCTCCCAATCATACACTTGTGCATCTTGTCCATCGTAGAGATTGTAGAGCTGGTATGGGTCGGTCTGTTTCTATTTATCAATACTGTAGTTACAGCGAATGAATGCGCGGATCGACTTACGTTCATTTCATACAGTTCGTGCTCATTGGTGCACCATACGGTGTACATCAAGTTATAACCTTCACCGATGACGCGGACTGTTTTGTAGGTGTTGTTGGCTCCTTGTACTATCATGAGAGGTCAGCGAATAGATCTTGCTTGTATCCAAATTGAGTCGAAGCATACCAGAACCACCCGTATAAGTCGTAGGATCAGGAATGACTCCGTCCCCAGCGCTTCCAAAGACGCCTTCAAGTCCGCCATAGCCCCAATATTCCACGTTAACATGCTCGCTCTTGCTGCGGCCATTAGGACCAAACAAAGGCATGACTTCTCCATCAAAGTCAAGGGGAGGCTCTATGTTAGCCAAGCTGAACAGCGTAGGTACGATATCAGTATGGGAAGTCGGCTTCTTGTAGACTTTCCCCTTCCCGATGCCAGGTCCACGGATGAAGAACGGGACGTTGATGTCTTCTTCAATGTTGCAGGTTTTCCCCGGCGGTAGCCTGTGCTGGCCGATGTGGAAGCCGTTATCGGAAGTGTACATGATATAGGTGTTGTCTGCCAGCTCGGGATGTTTGTCTAGCCACGAGAAAATGTTCTCGACGAGGTCGTCCACCGACTGCAGCGCTAAGATGCGCTGCCTGTAGTAGTTGTCTCCGCTCTCGATTGCTGTGTCGTTCATTCTCTCTAGCGTTTTGATGAAACCGCCACCAGAAGCCTGATTGAGTTTTAGTGTAAGAAGTCGAAATGCTACAATGACGTCTTGAAGGTCAAACGACCTACCTCGCTGGGATTGTAATTCGGAGTCCTCGGCACTTTGAGCTCGGGATAGAGATTTTCATGGCGCTTTGCTGGAACAGGCGGGAAGAAGCCTTTGGTGGGCAGCCCTTCAGGCGATGTGCTTCTGTAGAGTTCTGAATGTGGTCCGATTGGGGCCACACCAACGAAGAAGGGTCGATTAGAGGTGACTGCCTCGTCAAGAAATCCAATCGCATCGTCTCCAATCATATCTGTGGAGTACACGCCAGGATTGTACTGGGGAGGGTCCTTGTCCCTCTGCGAAGACGAGTTGAAGTAGATGTATGTATTTGGATCAAGCAAAACTGGTAGTGTCAACACAGCTCCCCGCTCCAGCGCCTTATATTGGACTCACAGTCTGTACCGTTCCAGCCTCTAGGGAAAGGCTTGTCATAATTGGTGGTAGTATGAGCGTTCATGAACTTCCCAGTGTAGTATGTGTTATAACCCGCATCTTGTAACCAAACTGGCAGATATTTATCGTTCCATCCTTCGGAGATGAACTTTGGATACCCGCCTTTTAGGATGATCATCGTCAGCGAAGGCACACGGATCTTGGTTGGCGGCAGAAGTAGATCTTACCGTATGGCTGTGTCACCGCAGTCACATTAGTGTTGTGGGCGGCTTTTCCTGTCAACAAAGAGACTCTAGAAGGACAGCATTGAGAGACAGTGCAGTAATGCTTTTCGTGGAATGTTCCTCCATTGCCGAAATGCTTTTGTACAGCCGGCATGTATTTCAATGAGTCCATGTGCAGGTCCTGGTCGTCTGACATGATGAATATGAAGTTTGGCTTGGTGGTGATATTCACGGCATTGGTCCTGTTGTGTTCTGTGCGCGGTGTAGTCGCTGCCGACGCGACTGCAAACATCATTGCGGCTAGTTCGAGACGGCGAACCATGATGTCGTCTTGCTAATCTAGTGGCGGATGACAGGCGCAGAGAGATCGCAACCACGAGATCGTGGCGGGTGGAGGGAGTCTGGTGGAAATATCTAGTAGTGGCCCGTCGATACTGCTTGGTTATGTATCAATACAACCTTTGCCCTAACACTCGAACGGCCGCTTCGAGCTTTTGGTGGGCTGAGGTGACATCAGCTCGGCATGACTGCGAGTCCACCAGCGGGATTACCTTGGATGTCGATGTCGATATCGATGCCGTCTCCGGTCTAACTTCAAAGTCTGTGTTAATCACTACACTACTTCCAATTTAATGCGGAGTTTGAATATCGTTCACGAGACATTCCACTGTATGTATTTCGCGATCCCCGCGATCCCCCGCACACTTCTCCAGAGTTCATATTTGTGGGTGATGGCGGTTACCTCGCATCTCCCACCATTACCATAATAAAGCTTCCGGTTGAGCATCTACGTAGTGATTCATTCAGGCGATACGAAATCGAAATGCGAATCCTACGTACCATGCCTTTCTTGGCCCCTTAATAGCAACTTTGTAGCACGCAGTATATCATTATCTCGCCAATTTGCTATCAGCGGCTGCAATGATCTCACAACCGCAAGGACCACGATCTCAATCTGTTCAGAAGTAGATGTCACTAATAGGTTTGCGCCTCTGCACTACCAATGCTACTGTAAGAGTCATCATCATCGTCAAAGTCGTCGTCAGAGTTGCACAAGGGATCGTGATCCGCACAATCGAAATCCAAAGGCTCTTCAGACCTGTATTCGTGGTTCGATTCCGCCTGTGAAAGCACTCTTCCTGTAACACGCCACCTAGCCGGTCGCCTATTACTCTCGTTGAGCATCGAAGTCAAGATCTGATGGAGTGAAGCACAACGCCTCTACAGACCCGCACGGGTTGCCACATTATTGCGCCTCTGTAGGAATCAAATGAGAGAGCGAGTCAGCTGTCCACTTACCGGAAAGGATACGGAGGATAATCCGTATCTTCGCCCGGGCCACGCCATCCATCAGTGTTGGGCTCTAATAGCCCGAGCGAAAACTTGAGCTTCATGGATGCTGATGCTAGGAGGAAGAAGCGAAGCCAGGTGTTTCCGGCATGCATCTTCCGTGTGCAACCTGAGAGAGCAGAGCAGACGGAAGGTCGAAGCTCCGGATTGTCGTAGGCGAGAATGATATGGCGGATCAGGTAATATGCCCGGATCATATCAGTATATGGGTTCTCGGGTTCCCAGTCAATATGATGAAGTGTGTTGTCGCGATTCGCAGCATCACAGACGGATGTAGCGAGGCCGGCATTGCGAAGCACTCGGGGCAGGTAGAGATGGAGCTTCAGCTGCTCTCCCAGACAAGGCACTTCTCCACATTGAGCCTCGAGCAGAGTCAAAGAAATCGCTTCCTCAATATGTGGGATCTTAGTTTTGTAGGCGGATGCGATGATGTGTTGGGAGTGCTCCTGCCAGATGGCGCGTATGCGGCGACTGACACATGACAAATGTAGCAGTGTCCGGGTGGTCGGGGCTGCGATCAAGATGTCGATTATGATTTCGGAGGGCAGTGATAGGAGTGTTGTCATGTTTTTGGCGGCGTCGTTGTGGTATTCATTTCTCGTCCGGAGAATGAGGGGCAAAGTGAGAGAGTTCAGCCTGAGGCAGGTGCGAGCAACGCTCAAGCGTCTCTCGCACGACGACTGACTGCGCTACCAGCAGCACGCCAATTGCACCTCTTCCAAACACAACCACCACCACCCAACCTCAACTCTCGCTGCCCGCGCGCTGTCCGTCTCTCCGAATCATCTCTCATCAACATGAGCCTCGCTGACCATTGTGCAGAAATTGACTCGCACGACCACCACTCGAAATCCCAATACCCTCCCAAAGTGCGCGCGCAACTGCCACACCGGCTCGAGCTATCCATCAAACACTCTCGCCTGACTCCTGACCTGATTACCTTCACCTGATACACGCCAAGTGCCCATCTCAGATTACCACCATCTGCAACCTCACCCGAACCATACATCGCGGGCGCATCTAATATAGAGCCCATCCACTGGCTTGATCCGCACATTCACAAAACACAATGTCCTCAGAGCTCGCAAACCAGCTCGGTGCGACATCACTCAATGATGCCCCGGCAAACGATGACTGGAAAGCTGGCTTGAAGAGACCAGCGAAAGACGGACGAGTGCAGACTGAGGATGTCACAAAGACCAAGGGCTTGGAGTTTGAGGACTTCTACATCAAGCGTGAGCTCATGATGGGCATTTTTGAGGCCGGCTTTGAGAGACCCTCACCTATCCAAGAAGAGACGATCCCTGTCGCAATTACGGGCAGAGATATCCTAGCGCGTGCGAAGAACGGCACAGGCAAGACTGCTGCTTTCGTGATTCCCACCCTCGAGCGCATCAACCCCAAGCTGCAGAAGACCCAGGCACTGCTACTCGTGCCCACCAGAGAATTGGCTCTCCAGACGTCGCAGGTATGCAAGACGCTCGGCAAGCATCTCGGCATCAATGTCATGGTCACCACTGGTGGTACCGGTCTCAAGGACGACATCATTCGATTGAATGAGACTGTGCACGTGATTGTTGGTACACCCGGTCGTATTCTTGATCTGGCCTCCAAGGGTGTTGCTGATCTGTCTGCCGCCCACACCTTTGTTATGGATGAGGCTGACAAGCTTCTTTCTCCTGAATTCACGATCACCATTGAGCAACTTCTGCAGTTCCACCCCAAGGACAGGCAGATCATGCTCTTCTCTGCCACCTTCCCCATTGTTGTCAAGTCCTTCAAGGACAAGCACATGCGCGATCCTCACGAGATCAACTTGATGGACGAACTCACCCTCCGCGGTATCACTCAGTACTACGCATTTGTTGAGGAGAAGCAAAAGGTTCACTGCTTGAACACACTCTTCAGCAAGCTGCAAATTAACCAGTCTATTATTTTCTGTAACAGCACGACCCGTGTGGAGTTGCTTGCGAAGAAGATCACCGAGCTGGGTTACTCGTGCTTCTATTCACACGCGAAAATGCTTCAACAGGCTCGTAACAGAGTCTTCCACGATTTCCGCAACGGCGCTATGCGCAACCTTGTTTGCTCCGATCTTTTGACTCGCGGTATTGACATCCAAGCTGTCAACGTTGTCATCAACTTCGATTTCCCCAAGAACGCCGAGACCTACCTCCACCGCATTGGTCGTTCCGGACGTTTTGGTCACCTTGGTCTGGCTATCAACTTGATCAACTGGGACGACCGCTTCAACCTCTACCGTATTGAACAGGAACTTGGCACCGAGATCCAGCCGATTCCTGGCAACATCGACAAGAAACTTTATGTATACGACGCTCCGGAGAACATTCCCAGGCCCATTGCCGCTACGCCACAACAGCAGTACGCGTTGCAATCTGGCCAGCCGGCTGGCAGGCAGCAGGGAACTGGTTCCGACTTGCAGAACCCGGCGAACAGGACTGGAGGCTACCGCGGTGGCCGTGGCGGCAGAGGCGGTTTCCGCGGCGCCCCTCGTGGCGGCAACCAGGCTGCTTTCTCGGGACCTCCGGGTCAGAACGGTTTCCAACAGCGACCGCAACCCCAGCAGCAAGCGCCTTCAAATGGCGCTCCTCAGGCATAGTAAAGTGATTTCACCTTTTTATGTCTGGCCATGTTTTCAGGCGTTCCTCGGCGTTGCACTGTAACGCTGGCTGGCCGGCGTGCCATTTGGGCGGAGCGGCAGGCGTTTTTTTTTTTTTTTCGAGTTTTCACGACCGTTTCTTCTGTACGATCTGATGATATCCGGTTCTTTTGTTCCGGACTTCTGGATTGCGGGTCACTTTCGACCTGCGTTTTGACAAGCCTGTTTTCTGGCTGGTGTGCAGCCCTTGTGGCTGTATGCTCAAAACTCACCTCTCGGCATGTGTCGCCTATACAAACAATATTCTGCGGCACATTATTCACACGAACCGAACATCCTCATGCTACCTGGCTGGCTCCTGGACTAGCCTCGGTAGCATATCCATCACAACAATACGACGCAGCAATCTCGATTTTCTCGGCCATGTCCGACACCACATGTCCATTCTTGAATCGCAAGTTGACTTCAGGCTACGAAAGGAAGTCATGCCACATTGCAATGCAGCGCGCCATTGGCCTAGCGCAAATCAGTAATACGACCATGTTGATCATAGCTGTTCAGCGCTGCCCACTGAACAAGACTACCGGATCAGATCCAATCACACTCACTCTCACCTCGACAACTTCGTCATCAACTGTCCAGCTTTGTCCCTTTACTCTCGAGGGCTATTCTTTACAATGTCGGAATGATGGCGAGTGTGGAACAAGAGGTTTACGATTGGTGGAAAGATAAATCGCTGCAAGAAAAAACCCAGAAGGAGGATCATGTAACGCGAGCTAGTTACTTTAGAAAAGCTGTGGGTGTCTTTTCCATAGTTGTCCGACAGCTGCGTGACTGACTAGCTCGATGCCAATGACACAAATGTTCTTCTTCTGCAATTACCGCTTTCTAATCCTTGTTCGTAGTTCCTTAGTGCTGCACGTTTGTCCCGGGTGCGGTTCTTCTGGTTATGGCTGCTGGTAAATCTTATATGTACCTTGGGTTCGAACATGAGATCCAAACAGTGAAAATGTCGGCTCGACTGAACTGCGTAGAGGTAACCGCCACACACGTGCGCCCGAGTACGAGAAATTCGACATGATTAAGTCGGTAATGCGCTTCCTCTCAGTATCTTCTCGACTCTGGGATGTGGGTGGGCTTGATCTCGAAAATGTGAGGTATATGTTTATGTTAAGCTAAGCTTGGGGTACTCAGGGTTATGGTTCGCTGGACACTAACACCACATGTAGACACATGTGTGCATATGAGTGACTCCCCGGCGTGATCCCGGTACGCGGTTGAAATTCACGAATGATGTTACTGCTGACTACAAGTAATGGCTGATCGGGGGGTTCCTCGGGGTGCGATGTTGAATCGGGGATGTCAAGGCCACCTCGAAGCCGAATCCATTCGTTTAAATCCGTCAATGTCTCACCCGCCAAACGGCTGAGCAGCATATTCATGGGGAATAAGAGAATAGTAGATAACAACGGAGCCTATCGTTACGCAAGCAGTGGTAAGCACGGACATGTATATTTGTAGGCCCACGGAGCTAGCCAGCCAAGCACCTCATCTTACCAGCGTGAATCCAGGATTCGGGGGAAGCAGATCGGTCCCAGAAAAGTGAAAGAGACCCACCAAGAAAAGGTACCAACATCATTAATTACAAGCAGAAGCTGACCGGCTCTTCGAAGAAAGCCTGGCCAAAAATAACTATCGAATACCCACTCCCCCCTGTCCCAAAGTGCCAAGCATGCTGTTTTGCTCACTCCAAAGTGGTTGAATGAATTAAAAGAAAAGATAGCTCATTTCCCACCTTCCATCCCATCCCATCTCAATCTTTTGAGAAAAGAGACAGGAACGTTATGTATGAAATGCCGACCGGACACGAGTGAATGCTCGAAGCGTCCCCTGACCCACCCAGCCGATACCAACCCCGTCAACCGAGAAACACCATCACAATCTCTGGCCCGTCGACCGCGGGCGAAGCGTAACCCCATCCCCAAAAAGCAAATCCAAAACCCAGAAACCAGAACGGGATATAAGTTTTGCGCCCTCCTGGCAACAAACTCCTCCTTTGTGGTGTTCTTCTTGTTCCCTTGAAGAAACCTAATACTGCCCGGGTGTTTCCGCAACGAGCATCGTGGCTTCGCGTTCCCAGCCCCACCGCACTCTGAAGGCCCGCGAGTGACCGTACTAAAGCTTGCCATGGCGCGCCTTGAACACGGCAACCTTATCATCGTAGAACAGAATCTCTCTTAAGCGCAGCTTCGCCGCTCTGCCGTTCCTGCCGCCTTTGCGGGGCGCATCTGAGGAATCAGAGTCGGAGTCTGTGATATCGTCGTCAAAATCGTCATCGTCGTCGTCGTCGTCGTCATCATCATTGTTCTCGGCGTCGCTTTCCGTTTCCTCGTCGGCGTCACTGTCGCCGTCGAGCTCTTCTTCTTCCTCGTCTTCTTCTTCCTCTTCGCCGTCTTCAGAGCCTGTGCCCGTGGCGCCTACGGAGGGGAGGCCCAGGTGGGCGGCGTCGGTGCGGGAGTCCCAGTCTCGTCGGCTTTCGAGGATTTCGAAGCATTTAGTGCCGACACCCATGTAGCAGAGCTCGACTTCGGGGCGTAGGGCGACAATGTCGACCACTTGCAAGGCAAGCTCACGAGGGTCGGTGTTACTGCCGTGTACGTGATCTGCGAGGAAGGGAATGTAGAGACTGCGGAGATGTGGGATTGATGGCAGGTGTTGGAGGAAGAAGTGCTACGATAG
This sequence comes from Cladosporium sp. BSL10, assembly GCA_001553865.1. Classification (NCBI taxonomy): domain Eukaryota; kingdom Fungi; phylum Ascomycota; class Dothideomycetes; order Cladosporiales; family Cladosporiaceae; genus Cladosporium; species Cladosporium sp. BSL10. The sequence continues at coordinate 170,331 of LJJI01000204.1, forward strand.
TAATGTCAGTAAAGTCGTGTCAAAGATTGTCTCAAGCGTGACTTACCCAGTCGTGATAGTCGAGCGCCATGCCCAACTCACGTAGGCTGGTCATCTTCCCGCTGCAGATAAACGCAAGGATATCCCTTGTGAGCATCCAACGCCGCCATCTACTCGAGCTTGTTGGGTGGCCATCAGGCGCCTTCTCCGAGCTGTCTATCAGAATCTTCTTGAGACTCTGTCGGTGTCGTCGCAATGGACCGCGGTATATTGCGTCCACGCTGACTGTGGAAGTATATGTGCGTCCTTCCTGAAGGAACAGCACTTCGAGGCTGTTGGGTGCAAGAGTGTCCTTGAGGAAAGAAATAAGCGATGGTGACACAGTGTTAGTATGCACTCGCTTGAGATTCAGATGATACTGCATTTCGACATCAGATGAAGAGAGCGATTGTTTGCCGGCCTTCCGAGGAGAGCTGTGTGTACTACGCCGAGGAGTTGGATAGACCGGAGACTTCGGCGTCGGACAGAAGCTTCGCTTCAATGTCTTCCAGAGAGCTTCGTGGTTCTGACAGTGTAGTATTGTGAGCGAGGTCAGAGTCGACCATTCGATTGCCCTTTGAAGCACTGGTATTGATAAAGGCACCCGCTCCAGTTCCAATATTTCAAGTCGTAAAGCACTCTGAAGATAATCGTCTGCGGGGTCCTCCTGCTCCGAAAGCGCATCTGGCACAACAGTGGGCTCTGAGCTTGTGGTTTCAAGTAACACTGGCAGGCCATCTTGTGAGAATGGGCGAGGAGATGCACACCTACTGCTTGCGATCAGAGGATCACTGTCAAACGCGGAACCCACGTTCGGAGGGCTCAAGTGAGGAGATGAAACTGGTGGCGGTGAGTGGAGAAGGTCTGGAGTAGCCACACCATCATGGATCACAGGAGGAATGAAAGGGTTCGATGTGGCACTGTGCGTTGGGCTCTCGACCCTCAGCTCGGGGCGAGGTGGCGATGGGCGCCGTTGGCGTATAGGCAAGACCCTCCTTGGTCTCATGTCGTGCACGAAGCCCATGAGCGTACCAAGCACACCACCAAGCCTCTTCTCTCCGATAGTAAGGAATCCTGCGGTAGGGTTTTCCCGATCCACCTGATGCAAATTGTCGCCTTCCCATACAGTTACCCAGTCACGGGTCATAGCGTGCCTGGCGAGACCAATTCGCAGCTCGCGCAATTTGTTCACAGATCGTCCAATGAGTACCGCCATTTCGTCGAGATACGCAAGCTCGTCAATATCTAGCACGCTTAGACTGCGCATGGCTGGGAGAACAGAGAAACTTGGGTGTTCGACACGGTCAAGGTCGGCCAGACGGATATGGGCAGGTAAACCTGGGTTCGCAAAGTTGCCCATAGCGGAGTGGAGAGGAGGCGGCGCAGTAACATAACCTGGTGGCATGGCTTGAGGATGGTCGGTGGAGGAGTTGTCATGCCATCGTACCCAGACTTTATCTAACCGGCAAGGCTCACCATCCGCCCGATCTGCCAGAGATGATAGAGCAAGCCAGACGTCGCGTAGGATTCCAGTAGGCATGTCCCAGACGAATGTTTCGAGTGAGCGCATCCGTGCAACAGCCAGCGCGACAAGCGTCCCAAGCATCTTTCCGCCTTCCTTTGATATCAGATATTCCTGTACCCAGTCCGCAGGGCCATTCCCTAACGAGAACTTCTTCGTAAAGTGTGCGTAGTGATTGCCTCTCCTCTGTCTGATGACTCGCTCGTTGGCTTTGCCGTGGCCCTTAGCCAAAAAGCGATTGCTTAGGCCGTCCCTCCGCTGACCAGGCGCTTCCCCGAATACCTCTTCCGCCATGACCAGGGTTGAAAGTCCATATGTGAGCGCATCGACGCCGGAGCGCGGCTCGGCGTGCGTACTGCTGTCTGGCCAGACTATGTCGAAGCGAGAGTAGATGTGTGGAACAGTAAGCTGATGTAGAGCGCTATGGCATAGGGCAAGGGAAGTCAGATCGTTGGTATGTGTGACCTCTCGTACGATCTCTTTCAGAATGTCCAGCGGCAGATCCAGTAAGCTCTTGGGTTTCTTCGGCTCCCGCTCGACCGTCAAGGTCTCCTTGCCCTTGCCCTTCCACACGCGACTCGAGCGCAGTCGCGGACTGGGCGAGTCGGTCTCGTGGCAGTCCTCGTGAAAGCGCGTACCGATATTCTTGACATCCTTTGTCGGGTCGGGTGGAGGGTTCGGGTTGGGCAGTGGTGGCAGCATGATGGAGGAAGTCGGCTTCGGGACTTGTGAGGCGGTAGTCGCGTAGTGCCTCGCATCGTCTTCGAAGGCCGCCGGCGAGCTAGCCTCGGTGGAGGGTGCCGCGTAGGCACTCGAAGTAGAGGCGGAACTAGTGTCCATGGTGAAGTGAGTGGCAGGCAGTCCGCGAGGCGGCTCACTGCTTGGCCGGCGGTCGAGTGGTGTTGTGTCGCATATGAATGAAGAGAGCGCAGGCTTGATCAGTAGTAGCGATAGATGGAGTGAAGGCGCCGGCTCATTTGCCAGCGGCGGAGGTGGTGTGTGAAGGAGGTGGTGGTGGCAGTGGTGGAGACGTCAGTGGAGTGGTGGTGGTGGTGGTGGTGGTGTAATAAGTGCGGTGTTGTGTATTGGCTGGTTGCATGGATGAACGGACTGGGGCTGGCGGAAGGCGCAACCTTTGACAGTTGCTTGCCAGCCTTCGCTCATGAGGCTCGTCAGCCTATCAGCCTCTCACTCTCCCAACTTTCTCCACACATCGACTCCAGCGCGCCCCGGACTCCCAGAGCAAGCCATCCCGCGTGAGCACGGAGTCTAAACGCACGAGCACAAGCCAACAAGAGAACTTAACATCACCTGTGTACTTCAAAACAGGAAGCACGTGTCGAGTCTCTCTGTTCAAAGTCAAGATCAGCTGTAACATGTGAAACAGAATGCTCGACAAAGATCGGCAGTGGATTAACGAAATGTTCGATGCTATGATCAAGTATTATTCCCTATGAACCTTCAAGAGCCCAGATTCCCCATCCAACGTTGCACAGCGCAGCGCATTGCCGCGATTGGATATGGTCATGTTGCACACGCCCTGAAACCGAGACTGTGCGGTTTCCTCAACCATCATTGCTATCTCTGGCCTGCTGCGAAGATCCAATCCTTTTCCTTCCGCTCTCTGTATTGGCCCACTTCTCATGCAACCCCCATGACCATTGAAGAAACAGGGAAAGCGCTCGATGCAAGTAGTCTGCGGATGCTTGTCCAAGAATTCTCTTGCAAGAACGGTTTGACCAGGCGGCTGAAAATGGCGATTGTCGTGCATCCAAAATGACCGCGACATTGCTGATTTGCCTTCGTGGGCATCTTGGTGGCTCGGAAACGTGTTGGTGGATCGGTGTCGGCATCAGAACACCAAAAAGCAACTCAGCAACGTATTTGCGCATTGCCAGTAGATCCATGTTCGGCGTGGCGTGTGGCGATATCGTGTTCAAACGCTGCTGGCGAGAACAACTCAAGCAGCCTTGTTCGGCGGGAACTGAGCCTCCTTGACGGTTCCCTCGGAATCGATCCTAATGAAGCCCATGTTGCTCAAGCTGATCCAGTCGTACTGCCAAGCATCAAGTTTGATCAAAGTCTGCTCGTCTTGCAAGTTGGGCATCCACAGCCCACTCGCATACTCCTTCTTCTCAGCATCCTTGGCGAGCTCGAGAACTTGCTGTCTGGTCGTCGCAGGCCTGCCAGCTCTACGTTCGGATTGCAGCTGATTGATCTCCTCGTCCATGTGGGTGAGGTACTCCTCAGCGGTAGCTTTCAGTTCGGCTTTGTCGAACGGGTGGAGAGTGTCCGGCAGGTGGTCCTTGAACCACGAGATGCGGTTGATCCATTGCTCGTTGGCGCCTTTGCGGATCTTCTGCTCTCTGTTCACGCGGTCATCTCGCACGCTGGCTTTGCGGAGTCGGAGGGCGTCTCTGCTGTTTTCGTGCAGGGCTTTGGAGCTTGATCCTTTCTTTTTGGTGACATGCTTTTGGACTTTGGTTAATCTGGAAGGCATTGTGGATGTGTTTCGGAATTTTAGTGTCGCTCAATCGAGTACGGTATTTGCAAATGTTGCTGGTGCTGTTACTTCTCTCACGTTTATTATGCCGTGCAGACGCTCTCCACACCTCGAAGAAATCTCGAAGTCGAAGAAGTTGGTGCAGCGTCCGATTCGGCTAGCGCATCGCCCGCGTTCCTTCCGGCTCCAAACTTTCGGCCAGGCATTCACGCGTCACGCGTTTGCGATATCAAAGTCAAGCAACCTGAGAGCACGAGGGGCTTCCGTCTCATCGTTGTAGACCAGACGAGCCGGTGATCTTTCCACTCGGACGACAACTCACCAGATGACTTTGACATGACAGCTTGATACACGCGACGGGTGGACCACTGGAATCAACTGCCGGCTGCTCTCTCAGCAGCCGATATGGGTATCCAAGGTACGTACCCATATGCCTGCACATTTGATAGACCGGTACTGACTTGTGCCCAGGATTGCTGCCTATGCTCAAGAGCATTCACAGGCCCACCCATCTCCGCAACTTCGCAGGCAAAACAATCGGCATCGACGCTTATGGCTGGCTGCATCGCGGCACAGTCGCCTGTGCCATCGAGCTGGCCCAGGACAAGCCCACCCGCAAGCACATCGATTTTGCCATGAACCGCGTGCGCATGCTGATCCACTTCGGAGTAAAGCCATACCTGGTGTTCGATGGAGACTACCTGCCGAGTAAAGGGCACACGGAGAAAGACAGGGCGGCGCGGCGGAAGGAGAGCAGACGCGCGGGCTTGCAGTTGTTGCAGGCTGGCAAGACTGCGCAGGCTCAGCAGGAGCTACAGAAGGCTGTCGATGTCACGCCGCTCATGGCCCGTGAGATGATCGAGGAGCTCAAGGCTGCTGGGATACCGTACGTTGTTGCTCCGTACGAAGCCGACAGTCAGCTTGCATATCTGGAGCAACAGGGCACGATACAAGGTGTTTTGAGTGAAGATTCTGATCTGCTGGTGTTTGGAGTACGATGTTTGTTGACGAAGCTGGACCAGTACGGCGAATGCGTGATGATCAGACGAGACGATTTTACTGCCTGTCGTGAGCTGAGTCTTGTTGGGTGGAAGCTCAGCGATTTTCGAATCATGGCTATGCTTTCAGGGTGTGATTATCTTCCTGGGATCCAAGGCATGGGTCTCAAGACGGCCTATCGACTTGTACGACAACACAAGACCGTCGATCGTCTCATTCGAGCCATTCAGTTCGACGGCAAGAAGAAAGTCCCTGCCGACTACCTGGAGTCATTCACGAAAGCTGAGCAGACTTTCCTGTATCAATGGGTGTACTGTCAAGAGGCAAAATGCTTGGTCAATCTCACTAAAGTACCTAACGATCTGGATGTGGCCAACATGCCATACATTGGCAAGTTTGTTGACCCGGGAGTTGCGTCTGGCGTCGCGGCAGGCGACCTGGATCCAAACACTAAACTTCCCATTCGACTGCCTAAACGACCAGACTACGTGGCAAGGCGATCGATCATCGTGCAGACACCAAGCGAAAAAGAGGGCAAGCCCATATCAGAGTTCTTCAAACCGCGCCGTACACCATTGGCTGAACTTGACCCCAACTCGTTCACACCATCACCCAGTCAGCGCCTTTTGCTCGAATCACAACCTGGAGCATCCTGGTCGGCATCACGACTGCCGGCTATGCGCCCGCCTGGAGTGACCCGTGTGGCGAGTATGCCTGCCCCGAGCTCTGCGCCGCAGCCTGCACGACGTACAATGAGTGCACAAATAAATAGTGGCCGCAGTCCGCCTAAAAGACAACGCTTGTGCTCGGAGAGCATTCTGGCAACTTCAAGCAACGGTGCACGAATACGTGAAGACTCTACGAGTCGCTTCTTCGCAGCTAGTCCTTCATTGAGGAACGCTTCGTCGAAGAAAGATGAGTTTGAGTTGTGGTCCGACGAATCAGCCCATGGCGCTGTCGCTGCTTTGGCTGATACGCCAGCGCATTCTCCGTCGCCCAAGAAGCGGAAGAGATTGTCTGTCTTCTCTGATGCATCACCGGCCGACCTCCGTCGCCGAGACAGCAGCACATCGCAGAAGCTTACCCAGGACACTGTCTCCTCTTTCGCTTCTAGCATCTCGCGCGAGTCCCAAGTGGCAGATACGCCGGCGACGTCTTTTGGTAGCGTGGGTGACTCACCGAATATCTTCAGCAAGGGCCTCAACACACGCTTCGAGGGCTTGAAGAGCAAATGGGCTCACAACCCCGAAAGCACCAGCGTGAATGTTCGAGAGAAGCCGGCCGTACAAGACGACGTAGTTACGGGATCCCCATCACCCAAACAACAAGAAAAACACGACTCACAATCAACCATCGACAGATCCGCTGAATCAGATGCCGTCGTTCCAGCTTCTTCGCCCGTTGCTCACAATAATCTGGAAGAGGAAGATGACAATGACGCGACCGAACAAGTGCTAAGTGACAAGGACTGGCTGGACTTGGAGCAACAACCTGCCACATCAGACGTCAAGAGTCAGCTCGATGTACAAGGAAGCGAAGACATGCTCGTGCCAGAAAGTCCGCGCAGTAACAGCTGCGATGGCGAGACCAGATCTACCTTAGATCTTGCGCGGTTTGCTTTTACTGGGTGAATGTATATGCGGGATTTGGGCATGATCACGTGAAGATGAGGGACTGGCGTTGTGTTTTGTCGAAATGGTATTCCGGGATGATGCGCGAATGTCATTGCATCGTTTTGCGCGGGAGCATTTATGTTTGAGTATACCATGTTGCTAATTTAGTGTCGGAAGCTGTTTGTACCTTATTGTTGCTTGCTCTCATGATCGTATCATTGACGCATCGAAACAGATCATTCAAGAAATCACAACACGTTTCTGCGCCACTCTTCTCTCTTTCAAGTTGGACCTCTCACGTGGCGAAGATCTTGCGAACGTTACGGATTATTTGAAAGTGTTCGGCACTCGCCTAAGATAAAGTCTGCATTTCTAGAACTATTCGAATCTGTCCGCTCTCCCGATGCATGTGACCGTTCCACTTTGCCTCTCCTCTTGACATTTCTTTTTTTTTTCCCCTACCGCGCAAGGCAATCTAACATGTGAACTCGACCAGCCTAGCCCCGAATCCTTCGCACTCGACCGGCAAAGACAACTCGCGGACGTCGCTGTCGCGTGATGCCCAAGTCCCCAGCAATTCATCTCCGAATCGGCCAGGGCACTCGTGCCATTCGTGACCATATCTCGCCCTCCCTGCATGCAAAGGCTCGACCGGTTGCCGAACAGCAGTGAACCCACTGGAACCCTCGAGGTTGAGAGCTTCGCATCGTCACGGCACTATCATCAATGTGGTACTGATCCCTGAGTAGACGCTCTTGGCCATGTGCCTTGCGTTATTAGTTTGCTGTAGCACACCTTGGCGCGAAGATCGAAAGATTATCTGGCCGCGGCGGGTTCTCTGCGAGGCAAACCATACGACCTGCCAAAGCGGGTGTTGCGACAGTGCGAAGTACACAAGTCCTGCTGGAAACACGCTTGGATGCGCTGGTCGTCTGCATCGCGAAGCTCGAGCGACGTCATGTTGCCCGTGGTTGTTGTTGTTGCTGGCTTCCCGCCAAGGTCGCTGAAGCCGAAGTCGGATTCCGTCTTCAACTCGCCAAGGTCGCTTCACTCGCTTGCAGATGAAGAGTTTTTATCTGATCCCCCAGCCTGCTCCGCTCTTGTCCGATGATTGGATATCTAATCGATCAGTTCGTCCGCATCTGATAAGGGCGGACCATAGTGCCAATACTTCTGTGCATCCTCAACGCGCGCCAGCTTAGCTTCTTGCTACCAGCAGGAGGGCATTATTGATCTGGCTGCTGCTGGCCTTGCCTGCCCTCTGCCAAACGGAAACCGCTCTTGTGCCCATAGAGCGATTCCGGGACCTAGAATGGACCCTTCTCGCTCGCTCGCTTCCCAGTAGTCTTGTTCGACTGCATTGGGAGCGGGTCGCCGAGAGGGAAGCGTCCTGCACGTGTATATAGAGACCAGGGAGCGCCGTTCCCATGGAAGCTCTCCAGTAGGTGCAGCTGCAGATCTTCATTATCTCTCGTGTGGGTGCTATCCACTCCGTCTCTTCTTGTTACTTCGAAGCTTTCGACATGCCTTTCAGCATGAAGAGGCCTACGTTCGGCCGTCAGGACACTAACGATGTCGCTGCTTCCGATCACACTCAGTCGCAGGTCGTCATGGAGTCGGTTCCCTTCGACGACAAGGGGACGCCTGTCGTGCCGCCTGCGAATGGTGCGTCGAGCGGCGCGTTCAACGAAGGCCTCGATCAGGATGCTCAGCTTGGTGTGAAGAAGGCCCAAGCTACTACCCTGTCATGGACCAAGACGGCTTTGTACACGACCTTGAGCTGGTGAGTCCGCCTGAACATAGTCTTCATACATCGATCATGTCCTGACGAAGTTTTGACCATAGCATCTGGATCTACACTCTTTCTGGTGGCTTCAGAGCTTCTATCAATGCCTCCATGACAGCTTATGCGACGAGCGAGTTCGGCCTTCACTCCCTTCTCACTATCGTCGACATTGTCTCCGGCGCAATGACTGCTGCGTGCTACATCCCGTTGGCAAAAGGTCTTGACCTTTGGGGTCGTGCTGAGGGCTTTATGCTCATGGTCGGCATGCTTACTCTGGGCATGGTCTTGCAAGCCGCCGCACCGAACTTACCAGCGCTGTGCGCGGGAAGAGTGAGTCTGCACAAGATTCTTGGGGTTATCGAAACATGATCGCTGACATGGTATACCGTACAGGTCTTCTCTTCCGTCGGAGCCGCCGGCGCCGTCTATGCGTACGTGATCGTTGCTGTCGACACCACAAGTCTGAGGAACCGTGGCATTGCTTTTGCCTTTACGTCTTCTCCGTACATGATCACTGCGTTTGCTGGTCCCAGAGCGGCTCAGGCTTTCGAGCTCAACGTCGGTAGCTGGAGGTGGGCATTCGGAACTTTCGCCATCATCACGCCGTTCATGGCGATTCCACTGTTCACGATGTTGAAGGTCAACCTCAACAAGGCTAAGAAGGCGGGTCTCATGCCTGCTGAGACCATCAGCAGTGGGGGGACATTCACACAGACTCTTAAGCGTATAGCGGTAGAGTTCGACAGTAAGCCAAAAACCTCACGGATCCTCGCGACATCAGCCAATACTAACATTTCTACCTAGTCTTCGGCGTCTTCCTCTTCGCAGGCGGTCTTATGATCTTCCTCCTACCATTCAACCTCGCCGCGTCTCAACCCAAAGGCTGGGCCACGGGCTGGATCATCGCCATGATCATCGTCGGCTTCGGCATGATGGTTCTGTTCTGCTTTCATGAATACTACTGGGCGCCCCAACCCTGGCTCCCGTGGCACTTCCTCACCGACCGCTCCATGGTCGGCACCTGCGCTCTGAATATGGTCTACCAGATCTCCTACTACACCTGGAACCTTTACTTCCAATCCTTCCTGCAGGTTGTCTTCAACCTCACCATCGCCGAAGCCGGCTACATCAACAACACGTTCTCCGTTGTCTCCGGTGTCCTGCTGTTCATCGTCGGCTACGCCATCCGCCGCACAGGTCTCTATAGGTGGCTCTTCTACATCGCCGTCCCGCTCTACACTTTCACCCTGGGTCTCATGATCCACTTCCGCCAGCCCAACGGCAACATCGGCTACATCATCATGTGCGAGATCTTCATCTCAATCGGCGGCGCCGTCTTCATCCTCGTCTGCCAGCTCTCCGTCCTCTCCGCCGTCGACCACCAGCACACATCCTCCGCGATGTCCCTGCTGTACGTCTCGGGCGCTTTCGGCGGCGCCATCGGTCCCGCAATCTCCGGCGCCATCTGGACCAACGTCTTCCCGACCGCGCTCGCGAGGTACCTGCCCGCTTCTGCCCAGGACCAGGTCGCGGTCATTGCGGCCAGTCTGACGACGCAGCTCAGCTACCCTGTCGGCAGCGAGGAGAGGCTGGCCATCCAGCTTGCGTATGGTTACGGACACACTCGCATGCTTGCGGCCGGCGTTGCGTTCTCGAGTCTGATGCTGATTTTCATGTTCATGATCAAGAACACGAACGTCAAGGACATCAAGCAGACGAAGGGTGTGGTGTTCTAGGTTGGTGGAGGGCGTGATTGACTGGGTGGATGGACGGGTAGTGTGCTTTTGTCGAATGATCATGCCGACAAGGGGAACGAAAAGTTATACATAATACAGATGGGTGAGTATGATTGGACTTTGTATTAATTTTCTCTTCTCCCTCTCTCGAGATACTCTGGATGCGCCATTACCGTCAGTGAGTCGTTGCAGCTAGGACCTGGGGAACTTGACATAGCCCTCGCCGGCAACGAAAGTTGCATGCCATGGCGCACCGCCTTTGCCATCGATCAGTGAAGTGATAAAGTCGCCATGCGCCGGCCCATCGATCGCAGTGCCCTTCGAGGACCCGTCGGGCTTCCTCTCGTCGACGTAGAAGAACCTGTCACAGTTATATCAGCTGATTGAACCTCCCAGATCAATGATCATCGCGAGACCACCACTTACTTGTAAGCTTTCTGGTCATAAGCCCCAGAAGCAAGCTCGATGATATGCGCCGAAGCAGTCTTGCCAGCGCCGAGGGTGGTAAAGGCCGGTTGCGGCTTGACATTCAGGCTGTTGCCCGTGTACACGAAGGCTTTGGGGAAAGAACCCGGGACGGCATCGAAGCTTGCGAGAGACTCTTTGATCGCGGCGTACAAGCTGATGGTGTTGATGCTCAAGTCTTGAGTGAACTCTAGCACGGACGGGGAGAGGGGGTCTGATGGGTCGGCGAAGTGGACTGCCGCGGCTGTGGTATCTCGTCAGAGACGTCCGAGGGAACGTGATGGAAGGTCTGGATATCCGTGCATACCATTGTAAAAGACGACGCTTGGTTCGCCCCACTGCTTTCGAAGAGAAGCAAAGGCTGGTGCCACCGACTCGGGGCTCGAGAGGTCGACAGGCAGAAGGAGTCTTTCGCTGCTGCTGTCTTCAGGCTTGAGAGAACGAGCTGCTAGAGCTATCTTGTAGCCCTTGGATTGCAAGGCATCTGCTACGCCTGCTCCGATCCTCTGACCGGCTCCGATGATGAAGGCGATGGGCTTGCTCATGGTTGCTGTGTTGCGAGATTGGGTGGGTGTGTCTGGGCTAGTCAGGTCTGTTTGAAGCGCCTAACTGTGCTAATCTACAAAAAAATGATACGGACGAACGTGACAGGTCCTTTATAGGTTGACTCGCGTACCTACTTTGATGTACAAAAATCATCACATCCAGTAAATTCTCAGATTGGTAACTTCATCCATGTCAGGTTTCATGCCCAACCGTCTATGCCCTGAAGCTCCCCATTGCGAAAATATGTCAAGTAAGCTGTTGCAAAGCATATGTCGCATGTATGTGTTACGATGTCTCAGCACCGGAGTATGTCAGCGCGGCGCCGTGCCAAAGCTGACAAATACGACGACAGCCGGACATTCGGGACTTGATGAATGCGAACGCGGCGCGGGGAGAAATGGTGTCCACATCATGTATACTGAACGCACTCTTTGAAAGGTCTCTGGGGACGAGATCGAATTGCAATGTTAATTTACATGGATTTGTAGTACGGCAGACAGAGGCAATGCGTGGGACTGGAGTGGGGCTCAGGCGGCCGTCCTCTCATTCGTCCCTGCATACTGTACGTGTAAGATGCTCACAACGAGCTTGTTCGATAGACCAGATAGATCCGCATCCCTCGGCGGTCGTATTGAGGAGTCTTCGGCCCTGGGTTTGAGCGTGTCTGGTCTGCCATTGAGAAGCATGCTGCTGCTGATCGATCAACACATCTGTATCCCATCGTCATGACCTCCTAGCGAAACAAAAGAGATTTTGCTGAGGTGCGACCAAGCTCACGGCTCCATGTCGGCTAGAAACCTGCTGAGATGCGATGGAGCTCACGACGCCCCGGCTTGTTGTTGGACAGCCTACTGAGCTCTGATCATGAACTGCAAGACAGGCATTCGGTACCAATGCAACCCCACCAAGAGAAAGTCAAACGCGAAGTTGACCAGCAGCGTAACAGCCCAGGCCAGAAGGACATACTCCCACGGCTCCCACGCCCGGAAGATCCCAATGCTGATGGGGACCGCGAGACCAAAGCCTGCAACGAGTGCTTGACCAATGCAGTAGAAGACGACCTTTCCCGGGAAGTCCGCATTGAAGTACAACGATCTGGTGTACGCGATGAGAAACAAGCCGATGAAAACGTCGCAGACCACGAAGCCGCCGGCTGCTGCAAGCAGGTTGGCGCGGCAGGTGAGGTAGATGGCGAGGTAGATGAGTTCAAAGATGAGGGCGACGAGGTAGCAGCAGGCTGGGCTGCCCCAGAATAGACGATCCATGTCGAGTATGAGAGGCTGGCAGGTTTTATTTCTTCCAAAGATGTGGAAGATTGGTGTGCTCGGAAGTGAAGTTCGGAACTGGAAGTCAGGTGGAACGATGCGAAAGAAGATACCACAATCGATGGAAGTCTAGGAGTGATCAGTGGATGGGAAAGTGTGGGCGTACTGTTAAATGCTATCCAGCAGTAGTCGCAGCAATCAAAACCGCATTCTTGGAAGCGTAGTATTCTTTGGAAGCCTTTGTCACGTATATGTGCATGTCTTCTCGTGCATCAGTCGGTTGGTCTAGTCAGCCAGCCATCATGCGTTGGTTTGTATTCACTTTCTTTGAAGTCAGCATCTGCAGAGTCAGATCTCAGGTAAATCTTTGTAGAGGATGCAGCGATGCACAGGATTCTGTTAACAGTAATGTTTGTTGTTTGCCTTTGCTGCATTTGCTTTTGCCTCCAGCAGCGTAGCTATGGACAACTCATGCGTCCTCGCATGAGGGGAATACCATATTCAGCTTCTGCGAAACTCAATGCTGCATCTATGGCACTGAAGGCATCTGTGTTTCCAAACACATATTGTTTGCTGACACTATTGCTGCCCACGAGACTTTTCGATCGGTGACAACAGCTGTTATGCACCGTGAAACACACGAGGCTTGTGATCTAACTTTTGAACTTGCAATGCATTGATATTTTAGCTTCAAGCAGCCTGAGCTTGTTGTTGCTGTTGTTGTTGTTGCATTGCTCCTTGGATTTGCATGATCTGTGACGTCGGTCAAAATCACTCTTGACAAATGTGCAATAGCCTTGTTGGAGATGTGATACTCACCTCCATCTTCTTGCTCTCGCTCTTCTCGGTGATCTCTTTGATGCTGACTTCGATTCGCTTGCTGTTCATCAGTTAGTGTTTGAAGTGGGTTAGGAAGGTAATGCGGTCTCGTACATCTCTCCGCCAATGTATTCTAAGCGGCCATCGACTGTGCTCTTCGCCTCGCTCGTGTCTTGCTTAAGCAGAACAGGTCCGACGAGCTTGTAGATGTTCGCATCATCAGCTAGCGAATTGAACTCCTAGGGGAACATGAGTCTTGTGCGCTAGCAGATGTTTTGACAATTGAAGAGTCGCACCTTCTGAACGCCCTTGTTCTCTTGCTGCTGGCTTTCGAGCTTCTGGCGTGCTGTGACCAAAGTGCTCATATCTGTGAAAAATCAGCCTTTTGATTGTCCCCGGAAATCGTTTAGATTCTTGATAACGGACATACCATTTTGGAGGGACTGGTATTCATTTGTCAATGACTGAAGCTGCTTCTGCTGCTCCATTTTGTCCGAATTCTGGCTTGTGGAGAGTGTTTTCTGGCAAAGTGATCTATGCAACGCTTTCGAGAAGCGGATATTTCTTGGTGTAGATGGCTTGGCTAATGTTTTGAGGTGAAACAACGAAACGCTCTCCTCTTTTGGTGTCTGTCTCTACGCAAAAACGTCGTCGCCGCGAACTCACGTGCAGCGAAGCCAGCGCCACCAAACCCCGCCAACGCCTTCTCCACACTGACACTGTCCAGACAACTCGAGGCCTGGCCTGCTACACCACCACAGGACAGTCACTTACGCCTTCTCGTCCGCCATACCGAATCCTGTCTGTCTACTTCTTGTGTACCGGCAATCAAGTTACCTTGGACAGCACCACTCTGTGCACAGCAGCACTTTGGCAATACTCGTCACCGTCAAGGTCCCACTGTTTTGGCTGTTGTCCTCTCACTGTTATCTGTCACGATAAGCCTGTGATACTGCTCGACATCAACGAAACACACGACCAAGTCCTCAGAACCACTAGAATCACTCGCTACTCGCGACCAAAGAGAATCCCCACCCCGACATGTCCAACACCGACTTCCTTGGCCGGGCGATCGAGACTGTGAAGAAGGCTATCGAGCAGGATACCGCTGGCGAATATGAAAAGGCATATCAACAGTACTATGCGGCGCTCGAGTTGTTTATGTTGGCGCTCAAATGGGAGAAGAACCCAAAGTCAAAGGACATGATCCGCGGAAAAGCAGGCGAATACATGGAGCGCGCAGAGAAGCTGAAGAAGCACATTGAAGAGCAGGAAAGTAATAAACGGAAACCTGCAGCTATGGGTAACAATGGAACAGCGAGCAACGGAGGAGGAAAGAGCGACGGCGACGACGATGCCGAGAGCAAGAAGCTGCGAGGAGCGCTTGCGGGCGCCATTTTGACAGAGAAGCCTAACATCAAGTGGGAGGATGTTGCAGGTCTGGAGGGAGCGAAAGAGGCGCTTAAGGAGGCTGTCATTTTGCCTATTAAATTCCCACACTTGTTCACTGGCAAGCGCCAACCATGGAAGGGTATCCTACTATACGGACCTCCCGGTACCGGAAAGTCATACCTTGCGAAAGCCGTTGCGACAGAAGCGAACAGCACTTTCTTCTCGGTCAGCAGTTCCGACTTGGTGAGCAAGTGGATGGGTGAGTCTGAGCGTTTGGTCAAGCAACTGTTCAATCTCGCAAGAGAGAACAGGCCCAGCATCATCTTCATCGACGAGATTGATGCGCTGTGCGGTCCCAGAGGCGAAGGCGAGTCGGAGGCGTCACGTCGCATCAAGACCGAATTGCTGGTACAAATGGACGGTGTGGGCAACGACAGCAAGGGCGTGCTTATTCTGGGAGCCACCAATATTCCGTGGCAACTCGACGCTGCCATTCGAAGACGTTTCCAAAGGCGTGTGCACATCAGTTTGCCCGACCAGCCCGCGCGCATGAGAATGTTTGAAATCGCAGTAGGGACCACTCCTTGCGAACTCAAGGCAGACGACTACAAGACTCTTGGAAAGCTCAGCGAGGGCTACTCTGGCTCCGATATTGCAATTGCAGTACAAGACGCGCTCATGCAGCCTGTGCGCAAGATCCAAACCGCAACGCACTACAAGAAGGTCGAGGTGGACGGCAATGAAAAGCTCACACCTTGCAGCCCTGGCGATGCGGGCGCAATGGAGATGAACTGGACACAAGTTGATACCGATCAGCTCCTTGAGCCGGCTCTTCAGGTTAAGGACTTCATCAAGGCGATTAAGAGCTCGAGACCTACAGTCAGTGGAGAAGATCTCAAGAGAAGCGCAGAATGGACACTCGAGTTTGGTAGTGAGGGTGCGTAAGAATAGAGCTATGAAGATATTATGCTAAGATGTTTCGAATTACCGGAGAGACATTTGTGCGAGTGTCCGTATGCCAGTGTTGACAGCCAAGGCGTGAGGCGCAATTCCTTGTCGATACTTTACGCCGGCGTGAACTTCGAGCCTCTCATTCTATTCACCAGCCAGCGCCTGCTTGTTCAACTTCTGATTATGACCGTGCACAACATACCACTGAGAAGGTCACTATTGCGGTGTCCAAATCGAATCGTCTTTGCAACACGATGTTGACTTTGGTACATGTACATACAATAATCATCGATTTAGCCGGCCAGCCGTATCCTACTTAGCCGGTTGCTTTCGCATTGCTTCTTTGGGAAGCACACCAAGAACATCCCATTGCCGATGACCCGTTTATCAGGATACATATAAGTACGTCTTCCTTGCGACCTAATGAAAATCCTAACGCAGTCACTAATCTAGACGAAATACGCCACAATGGCTGCACACCAAGACCCAGTGCTAACGCAAGCCGATATCGACCACTTCCTCCAGCACGGCTGGATCAAACTCTCAAACTGCTTCACGCAAGAGCAATCTGACAAAGTCACGGCGACAGTATGGACCCGACTGGGCATGGATCCAAACGACAAGTCCACCTGGCACACCCTGCGCACCAACATGCCTGCCCACAACCACTTTGAAGCCTCGGAGTTCGCGCCTAAAGCCTGGGCTGCCATCGGCGAACTCCTCGGTGGCGAAGACAAGATCTCCGACAAGAACCGCCAATGGGGCGATGGGCTTATCGTCAACCTGGGCTCGGAGGAAGGCGAGGGCAAGGAGACGGATCCACGGGAGCTCAACGAGTGGCACGTCGATGGCGACTTCTTCGTGCACTTCCTCGATTCGCCGGAGCAGGGTTTGCTCATCATCCCGCTGTTCACGGATATCAAGTCTGGCGGCGGCGGGACGATGATTTGTCCGGATGCCATTCCTATCATGGCGAGACACCTGCGCGACCACCCTGACGGCGTGAGCCCGCGCATGACACCGCGGGCGGTGAACCCGAAGTTCCTCCCGGAGAACAACCTGGACTTCTTCAACAACATTGCGAAATCAATGCCGCGCGAATCATTCGTCGAAGTCACGGGCAAGGTCGGTGATGTCTTCTTGCTGCATCCGCTCATGCTGCACGCCGCTAGCAGCAATAGCTTGCGCAACGTGAGGATCATCACGAACCCACCCGTGAGTCTGAAGGAGCCGATGAATTTCGATCGCGAGGATGAGAGCCAGTATAGCTATGTTGAGCGGAAGACGTTGCGGGCTCTGGGTGTTGATAGGTTGCAAGGTTGGAAGGTGACTGGGTCAAGGGATGAGGTTATTCCTGAGAGAGTGAGGAGGATGGCGAGGATGAAGGAAGAGGAGCTGCAGAGGCTGAAGGACTTGGAGGCGAAGGCGGCTGGTGTGCAGGTGTCTGAGGTTTCTGCTTCTGCTTGAGTGCATATTTGATATCGAGGAATTTGAGAAGCAACGAATACGAATCGATTGACTGTATGGCAATAGCATGTGTACTGAATTCTCTTCTCTTAGCATTGCTCATTCTATACGAGAGTAGATTTGGAGATTAAAATTCCTCGCAATATCTTTCAAGTGCAACTCTTCAGAACAACTTGACCGAAGAATTGCTGCTTCCTCCAGTAGTCGTCACATTGCCCAAAACAGTACCATTAGCATCCGCCTGCGCCGCCCAAGCATCCTCCAAAGCCCAGACACCAACACTAACCGTAGCATTTGAAGCGATACCAACAGCGCCAATCCTCATGGTATCCAGCGGTCTGTTAGGGTAGAAAGTCATCGTTCCACTCTGCTCAGCGCCATTAACGAAGACCTCAAAGATCGTGTGATCAATCACACCGCTGATCGTCCAGGTGCCGTTGTCTGCGCCGTCGTACAATCCCGATGTCGAGAATTTGTTGGTGAAGTACGGGTTCTCGAATGCGTACGTGTGGCCACGGTCGAGCCATGTGTCACCGTTGACTGTCGTGCCGCCGGTAATGAACTCGCCGGAGACTGAAGAGGAGATTGTGAAGTTGACTTGGCCGGAGGAAATGGTGTAGGGGCTGAGGCCGGTAATGTTGGCTTCGAAGTACAAAGCGCCGGAAGGCACGGTCGAGTAGTCTAACGAGATAGAGGAGTTGCCGAGACTGCTGTTGTACGCTAGCTCTTGGCTGACGACAGTTTGGATATTGTATGGCTCGCTGACGAGCACATAGCCGATGCGGGTGGCATTCTTTAAGTAATTGTGTCTCGGGACACTCATCTGGCTGCGCCAGCCTTCGGACTCGCCAGTGGGGACTTGTTGGGTGCTGCGATAGTCAGAGACACTGTGGTATTCCATTGAGAAATGGGAGGCTGACTTACTATTGCCAGTTCGATGCCCAAGCAATCGATACTTGCTTTTGGTCTCCAGGGATACCGTAGAAGAATTGACCTGCATAGTTGTCTTTGCTGAAGTCGGCAATTCTAGCTGCGCCATCGAAGAGCCCGAAGTGTGTGCCATTGAACTCGCCAGGGAAGTACTCGGTTATCGAGCCTCCTAAAGGCGCTCCCGGGTTGATCGACAGTTGAAGCAGCCACACAGGCTCATCGGAGCCCTCCATAGGCATCTGTACGAGGTTCGGGCATTCATACTGCAAGCCAAGCAGACCAACGTGGCTCAAGTTCGAAGCATGAGTCCATTCGCGCAAGTTCTCAGAGGTGTAGAATCCAAAAGTCAGGTCGACCGCGTATGCGAGCACCATGACCCATTTTTGAGTAGGTTCGTGCCAGATGACCTTGGGGTCTCTGAACTGGGTGGAGTTGGAGGGAATGACAGGGTTCTCGGCGTAGGCTTCGAAGGTGTATCCGCCATCCCTGCTGTAAGCAATGGCTTGTTGTTGCAAACCTTGCACGCCTCCTGGATATTCGGCGAGTGTGTAGATCGCTACGACACCATTGTCTTGGTCTGGGAAGAAACCGGAAGTGTTGTTCGAATCGACCACGGCTGAGCCGGAGAAGACGAAGGTGTAGTTGTTCGGTGTCCACAGGGCGATCTTTTGGTTCTCCCAGTGGTAAAGGTCGGTCGAGGTCTACAGGTATATCAGTACCTGCTGTGGACTTGGGACATATAGACGAGATTTACTTACAGCATGTCCCCAGTGTTGGTTCCCAGCAACGATGCCGGTGGCGTCGTATTGGTAGTACAGATGCCAGGTACCATTTGCATCGACGAACATGCCATTGGGATCATTCATGAAGTTCTGAGAAATGGATCGTCAGCAAAATAGACGACACTTCAATCATCATTTTGACCTAGTCGCCTACCTGTGGCGGACTGTAGTGCACTCTCGGACGATAAGGGCCCGTGTAGTTTCCTGGATCCGTCAGTCTCTTGCCATGATAATTAATGGCTAACACGGTGATAACAAGGTACCTGCAATTGGTGTATCCGTCGGCACACCAGGAGAGAAGTACGTGCTGGTCTGCGCAAGCACATCTCCAACGAGACCCAGGGCGGCCAGAGTACTGGCAAAAGAACGCATCGTGGATAAGAATAAATGAGAGACGTATCGTGAATGACCAGATCTATTGTACATCATGATCGCCCACCTACCGTTTTATACATGCCTTACAAAAGAGTCCAATGCCTTACCCCTCACCTTTCCCACGATGCACATGGCAACACTATGGAGCATCAATCAAGCCACGCGTGGATGGCGATATGAAAGGGCCGATTGTCAACGTCAACATGCATAGAAGAAGTCAGACTCCCCGCACCATAGCAACGATAGACCTGACGATCCGATCGTGCCGCACCGCCCCCTCTTGCAGCGAACGAATCTCCACGCGAATCTTCCGCCACTCCCCGCGATCTCGTCGGCAAGGCGAGCTTCAAGCCAGGCTTATGTTAGCTTAACCGGCGGACTCGTATACCTTAAATGTTTTGGTGTACAAAATGCTATGCCGTAGCCCTGTGTAGCTCAATTCTTGCAAGCCACAGACTACGTGGACGTCAACTGGACACGCGTGTTGATACGTTCGGCATCTTCCAAACTTAGAATCTCGTCGCTGCCTTTTCGTAGTGAGAAGCGTGATACACGATCTCAGGCGGGTGTTCTCGCGTGTAGGCTCTATGAAGGAGCAATTAACATCGAGATACTTACATGGTCTCATGAGGGTCCTAGCACAATCAAACTACTACCTCGAGGTACCGATGAAAGATACGAGGAACTTGTTCTTGAGACAATTACTACATTCGATGCGTTAGTTTATGTTACTAGGGTGCTATGCTTCCCACCACTCAACTACGATGGAATACTACTCCAGGAAGAACTCCTTCAATGCCGCCGCCAATCTCGCCGGCTTCTCCAGAGCTAAAGAGTGTCCGCATTCCTCAAAGATCTCTGACCTCTCGACGGCTTCTGCAAGCCTGAGGATACCGTCTTTCACAGTCGGTCCGAAGAACTCAGGCGCTCCAATAGTCATGACGGGAAGCGTGAGCTTGCCTCCCTTCTCCAATAAATCTCTGTGAAGCTCGCCATTCTTGAGACCTGCGCGATAAGTCTCCAAAATGCCGCGCAGACAGCCTGGCGACTTAACGACTTCCACCCAGTGGTTTAGCGCTACAGGCTCGATTGAAGTTGGATTGTAACACTCCTGCTTCATGAACATTTCCCAGAACTCGCGCTCGCGGCCAGTAATCAGCATTTCAGGTACGTGTGGCAGGAAAAAGAAGCCCAGGTGCCAGCACCAGACTCCACGCTTCTCGTACTGCGCAGTGACATTTTCTTTCGTCCAGAATGAGCTCTCTTCCAACCCGAATCCGGAGACGAGCATCTCGCAGAACGAAAGCTTGAGCACGCGGTCACGATATTTGGCGGCTGTGGCATATGCGTAGTCGGCGCCACGGTCTTCGCCGTGAAGGTAGAACTTGTCATGGCCCAGCTGTATCATCAGCTCTACCACATCGTCGGCGTTGGTAACGGAGTCGTAGCCATCAGTTGTTGGCGGTTTGTCGGTATAGCCAAAGCCTCGAAGATCGGGTGCGACAATTGTGAAGTGTTCGGTCAAGAGTGGGAACATCTTGTACCAGTAGAAGCTATCCTTGGGCGTGCCGTGTAGTAACAAAAGTGCTGGGCCGGTGCCGGCTGTGATGTAGTGGAGGCGGATACCATTTACCCGGGCTCGTCCATGCTTGACTGGCTTGCCGGCGTGGTCGTAGGTCTCTGCTTGTAGATCTGACATGTCTTTCGTAGCTGTATCTGAGCAATCTTGTCCAGACGATCTGTGTATAGCTGAAAAAAGCGAACCTTGTTGGCAGGATGGAGTTCTTTATTGACCCGGGCGATCCTGCGTATCCTTCGTTGGTGTGTCGGTAACCCCGCTGGCGAAGGGCAAGTCTAAGCGTATAACGCTAGCGGAAAAACCTGTCGCTGCCAAGAAAAAAAGTGAATAGCTACCTCCGTAGCTTCGCTATACCACTCCTAGGAAAATAGTATTTAAACTACGCTATATTACTACTATATAGGTAGTGACGTTTAGAAAGCGAGATAATAGTATATATATCCAGTATAAGGAACCGAGGAGGAAGCGAGGAGGAAGTATAATTATAAAAAGTGCGGAGTACGAAAGAGTTACGTATAAAAGCGTATAAAAGCGGGAAGCCTACGGGAAGGTCTTAATACCTGATATCGTACCATTAGTGCCTGATATATAGCCTTCGGCTATTCCCGAGATACCTAGTCTAGAAAGTTGATAATTAGCTAAATTGGCCCCAGCGACAGGTGTTTCCGCTCGCATTGTATAGAGCAGCGGGGCTGTCGAAGTGCCGGGTCGCTATCTCTAGGCATTATGGCAAACATGTTTTTATTGTTTCGCCAGATAGTTTTGGCGGGCTTCTAAAGATGTTGTTCGTAAGACTGGTAGGCAATGGGCCTGCAGGTGAGTCTTTGTCCAAGTGCATAGGCGCCTGTGTGAATCTTCCGGCTTAAGGGAGCAGCGTCCTGCTTCGCTTGTTTGCTGACTCAGACATGATGCAGTACAGCTTAAGACAACCATTGATCTTTTTGATCTCATGGCAAACTCGCAGATTAGTAAGTCACATATAACATGCTGTCAAACCGTCAAACCAGCTGATACCGAACATACACCAGGACCGTATATACCTTACCTTCTACGTCACAAATAACTCTGCTAAAGAAGTGAAGGAGAGATGAGACACCTCTCCCTCATAATTCACTTCTGTTCAAGAGACAGTCACTGCTGAACAACACAGCCTTGCTCGCGCGCTGCTCGGACCCCGCTTGTTGCCTATTTGTTTACATCATGGACCAAGACTGTCTTGCATCTGTGCCCATGCGCTACCTCCAACTTATATATCAATAGCCACCACACCACACCACTGGAAGAGACGGAGTTTCAACCGACCCTCGGATATCGAAGCACAACCAACTACCACGCAGCGATGATTGGACGCGATCCCTACTATGTCAGGAAGGGCTGGGTGGACGACGACAGACATGTCAGAGTCGTACAGAGCTCTCTCAGGATCATGCAAAGCATAGATGATAACTACGGCGACGAGACCACCACCGCCGACGACGCGGTGACTGATGTGTACACACACCCGGCGCCCAGCGAAGATGCAAACGACAATCCCTATACCGAAGGATACTTCTATCTGGGTGGGTTGGTTGACCTTGTCGACTCAATGCCACCGTCGCCGGTTCAGGAGACAAAGTCATCGTCGTTGACTGTCGGCGAGAGCTCAGACGAAGGAGACTCAGGCTCGCTGGCGACTGTCACTGCATCCAAGCTCAAACTTCACTTTCAGCCGCCCTCGCTTTCAGCGCAAAGCACATACCCTGTGAATCAGGTCAGCAATATGTACACTCAGAATCTGCCCTACGGAAGCCCTCAACCCATTCGAAAAGACTCTTATGCGCTTCCGCCCAGCTCGGCAGCACCGCGCCTTGAATTGCCAGTGAGACACGAATCGACTTCAACGTACGGCAGTTTAGCCACTGGCCATCCCACGGCCTCCTTTCCCATTGAGACTTCCCACAGACTGGAACCGCCTATTCCAACACACTCCGACTTCGCGCCTCTAGCACCAAACATGGTGTCTCTTCCCATGACAAGTCTTCACAATGCGGCATCGCCCGTTCCCCAACACGCCACCGGCTACACGCCTCTGCTCCAAAACACAACCCTCCCAAACCAGCCCGGCAATGTAACAGTCTCATGGTCAGGCTGCCCCATTTTGTCCCTTCCCAACGGCTCTCGGGTCGGCCAGCCTATCCCACATGACCTGCACCCCATCATCAACGCGATCCAAAGCTTAAGAATAATCGGCAACACCGACCATCCGGAGCGCCGTATACTCAAAAAGCCTTATGAAGGGACCTACGAAACTGCCTCATGAGACGGGCAGCTCATTCGCGACCATTTTGCTGGTGGCTCGGGGTTGCTGAAGACTGACTCGCCTTTGAGAGACTGGTACGGAGACTTGAGTGTTTTCTCGGCGAAGATGTGGGAGTTCTTATCGGTGCAGAAGGCGAGGGTGATTTTAAATGCGAAAGGATGATGTGGTTGCTTGGTCACCTGTTGTACTGTTCTGTTTACAATATGATACCCCTGAGTACTCCAGCTTTAGCTTTCCAGATAGGAGATTCTCTTAGATATTTCCGTACTATTCTACAAACTTTACTCGATACTGTGCCTTTCAAGTGTGTCATACATTAGCACGGAGCTGCTTGAATTCTTTGTGTCGAGGTGTCGTTCAGATGCAATAATCATGCACGTCTCATGACCGAGCATGTGGAGGTAGCGTTCCGATCGGTCAGCTTCCGCGGCAGCTTGCCGAGCTGAAATGGGATCCTCCAAGCATCGTCCTCCTCCCTGCCCTTCCACCGCGGGAGTCGTCCTCCATCAGAGTCTTGCTGAACGACACACAGAACATATAAAGCCCTCACTGTTTCACCCACAATAGCGCAAAATACTTAGCGTTCTGAGAGCCATTTAATCTAGCTGAATCGTCCCAGCACGTGGTATCGTATTCATGCCTTGACCTCGCTCTCTGATCTCCTGTTTGGGACGGGCCCCACTCACGGTATACTGCACACTGCAATCCATCGTCTCGCTTCCTCGTACTCGGCAAGACACATACAGCAAAATTTACAATCAAGCCATCGTAATAGCGATTGGTCGTCCCGGCGTCTGCGTCACCGCTATTGCAAGCGATGCGGCGAAGATTTGATCTTTCGGTGTGCGGCGACTTCGAAGAATCTGTGATCTTTTCTCGACGTTCTATCGATGTATGAATCCACTGGCGCAGTATTACAATCACCTCAATTGCCAATTTACTATGTTTACGCCACCGGGGAACGACGAGAAAGTCACGCCATGCCCACCATGTGGAATCTCATCCCAAGCAAAAGAAGAACACGACATCGCAGAAGCAAGTGATGATGAAGACATCACATATCCAGAAGGAGGTCTACGAGCGTGGCTCGTGGTATTGGGATCTTTTTGTGGCATGTAAGTGATGACACCCAACGCAGCAGTGCGAGGCAAACAATAACAGCGGCAAAGGCTGGCTTGCTACGGCTATATGAATAGCATCAGTACATAATACACCTACCTATCTACACACCAACTTTCAGAGTACAGCGCAAGCTCGATAGGCTGGATTTTTAGCACCTACATATTCCTGACATTCTTGTGCGGCATCTTCATCGGACCTCTCTTCGATGCCAGAGGGCCGCGACTTCTGGTCTTCGCCGGAAGTTTGTTGATGATGGCTAGTATAATGCTCATGGGCATATGCACGGGTAAGTGAAGCAGTTGTCCTGCCGACTCTAGTCATGTCTTCACTCGCTGACAATACTAGTAATTGGCAATTCCTCATTGTGTTTGGCCTGATCGGAGGCGTCGGTACATCTCTGGTCGTCACTCCTGCCACCACAGCGATCGGACACTTCTTCATGACAAAGCGTGGGTATGCGACGGGCATCGCTTGTACAGGAGGCTCCGTTGATGGAGTCATCTTCCCGCTCATGCTGGAAGCTCTTTTCTCGAGAGGCTGGGCGTGGGCAACGAGGATTCAAGGCTTCGTGTTCCTCGTGCTCCTCGCACTCGCCACTGTCCCCATCCAAGGCCGTCTGGAACCAATCGTCAACACGAAAATGTTCCCTCTCCCAAACCTGAGGATCCTCCGCGAATCTGCCTTCGTCATCGTCACCATTGCCGCATATTTTCTTGAATGGGGCCTATTTGTTCCAGTGACATACATGACGAGCTACTGCGTCGATTCAGGCGCTTCTAGTCCTAGCTTCGCATACCAGGTCATTGCCATCTATAATGGTTCCTCGACTTTCGGTCGTTGGTTATCAGGGTATCTCGCGGACAGATTTGGGGCTTACAACATCATGATATTTATGGTGTTCTATTGCACAAGCACTTCACTGGGCCTGTGGCTTCCTGCTGCGTTGATTTCAGACGAAGCACTTTTCGAAAGCAGTGCGAGTCACGCACCTATCGTCTCTGGCCTGACGTTCTCGTACGCAGTGCTAATGGGGATAGCATCAGGAAGCAATATCTCTCTCGCACCCGTCTGCGTTTCGAAGCTGTGTGATACGAGGCAGTATGGCGAGTACTATGGGATGTGCTACACCGTTGTAGCTTTTGGAACACTGACTGGTGTGCCGATCGCAGGAGCTGTCATCGGTGACAACCGGGCATATTGGGCTGGCGCATTGTTTTGTGGATTATGCTATTTATGTGCTCTGGTGGCTTTTGTGGCTATTTGCATTGCCAAAGCGGGTTGGCGATGGACAGTTAGATACTAGATGCTAATCCATCCAGCTGATACTGATTGTCTTACTTGGACTTGCCACCGAACCCCTTGCCGCCATCTCTGCCGCGACCAGAAGCAACGCGAAGCACGTACGCGCCACGCTCGAAGGTGTTGGCAAGAATATAGCCCGAAGGGAACTGGAAATTTCCCCAGGTGCCGACGAACTCATTGCTTCCACCAGCAGCGTCGTCCTCGGGGTGCATGTCGAAGAAAGCAATAGGCTTGACGCGGCTGCCGTCGGGGTACTTGCTAATGGAGCGTACATCGTGCACCCAGACTCCAGCGCCGTAGTTAGATTGGAACATAACGCCGTTCTCAATGTACAAGTTGTGGTCAACGGCACGGTGGTCGGTCGACTTAAAAGTGCCGGTCCACTTGGGCTTGGTGAGATCCGTGAGATCGATGATGTGGGTGATTGGCACGCCGTCCTCAACAACACCCTCGACTTCGTCGAGTTCATCGTTCAGAAGCACGAACTGGTGCCAGTTGCGCTCGGTCCACCAGCCCTGGTGAGTGTAAGTTGCACCAGGGTACTCGAGGCGACCGAGCATTTTGGAGTCGGCCTTGTTGGTCGAGTCCCAGATGGTGATGCTGTCTTCATTGTAAGCAACACAAATGTTGCGGCCGTTGTAGCGGCGGTCAGGACCATTATATGTCACACATTGTGCGTCATGTGTATAGCCATCGCTGCTGGCACAGCCTGGCTTGTACGGGTTCGATGGATCGTCGAGGTTGATGTACTCCAAGCCAGCAGCGCATGTCTGGTTGCGAGGCTGTGCGCCGACAGCAATAGCGTATTCGTTGTCCCAGTCGATGACAACCTATCAGATATTAGTGAAAGCTCAGCCTGGCACATAGTCACTGATCGTTGACTTACGTTGTGCGCACGACCAATCGGAAGGTCATCAAAGAGACCCGTGAGGTCGGTCTCCTTGTTGAAGGTCTTAGGCTTCTTGGGATCAATAGCAGCGACCTTGTTCAAGTCAAACACCTGGACGTTGTGACCAACAGCCTCAGAACCGATGATGGCATAGTTGTTGAGCACACGAATTTCACGCCAGGATGAACCGAGAGGATCCTGAGCTGGCAGACGTCCGAGGTAGGTGAGCTTGCCCTTCTTGTCAATCTCGACAAATGCAGTGCCGGTGTGCTGTCCGATCAATCCGATTTGGCGACCTTTGGGACTGACCCAGCCCCAGACGGATGAACCGCGTCTGTTCGGGTAACGGGGGTCTGCTTCTCCGCCGCCCATGCTTTCGTGGTTCAAGAAGTCATAGAGGTCCATCTGCGACCGATTAGTCATCTTACACTTGAAGCAATCATAGCACGAAGACGCACGTTATTGCAGCGGAACGTCTGGTTGGGGTTGCCCTTTTCAGCGACAGCTACACCACGGCGACATTGCAGGCGATCCTTCTTCACGCTCTTGGGAAGCTTGTCCCAATCCTCCAATGACGGCCATTGAGAGCTGTTGAGGGCGCCAGCAGCTTCGAGTGCATCCCATTGGGCCTGTCAAAGCGTCAGCAGAGATGACTTGCGGAAGATAATGTCTCGATCCTTTCCGCATACATTCTTCATGTCAATTATCCGCTGGTGAACCTCTCCGGACTCATATTGTTCCTTCGAAAAGTGTGCGGCACTGGCCACAGCCGAAAGGGCCAACAATGGCGAAATGTACTTCATGATCATGCAAGTCGTAAGAAGGTTTGTCTGGGATCGGGTACGATTGAGCAGGAATGAGCAGGTTAATCGCCATACTTATAGCTCGTCTGCAGCATGTTTTACAGTCCTCTTGTTACTCCTCAATATTGTATGTGATATGATCATTCCTCCGGTTGTCAAGACATCGACAAGTCTGACCTGCCTAAACGGGAATGACCGCCCAGCATGAGGCTGTGCTTCCAAGAATCACAACCAAGAGAATTATGGTGCTAAGCCCGAGGTCTAGTCTGGAAGCCAGCTCTTTGTGTATAGCAAAAGATAGGCAGGACCACTACCAAGCAAAATCGACATGGCCTCATCTTGTGGTCTTGCATGCCAACCTATCATCAGGGTGCTCAAGACAGCAGCACCTTCCCAACTGCGATAACAATGTCTAGGCGCAGCGATAGGCGATTCGATATGGTAAAGTGGTCGACTGGCACTGCGGCAATATCCTGGGCTCGTGGGTATGGGAAGTCAAGGTCCCGAATGCATGGCGGCGTGGTGAGGAAGTCCAGCTGTAAAGGTGGAACAGGGATAGCCACGAGATAGCGTTCCTGGTTGTTCATCTAGTAGTATGAGACGCGTTCAAGACGATGCTCAACTCCACAGTGGAGAGCGAGCTGCATGTCAGATGGAGACTCGTATCCTCCCGCAGCAATGATTGTTGGCACCAGTGAAGACTTCAGGCCCTAGACCGGTCGCGTCCCCAAACCAGATAGGTACATCTTGACTCGCAAGCGGGATTATAGATGAACTCATACGATTATGAGCATTCAGAATTGATATGCTAAGTATTTGCGCTTCAGGAATGTAAATGTGAAAGCGTTTATGTCGGGAGAGCATGCCACGCCTCAAAGACCTCCCAAATCGCCGAAAATCGGCGTTCGACCCCAACCCTAATTACCCATCCAACGAATCCAGTCTTTCTATGAAACATGTGTATATATTATGTCTACATGAATTATTGAATACGTTGCCTCGAGGGTCGGATCTTCCATGAAAATCAAGCATGTTATGCATACTACGTATGGCCTAACTTGCACTATAAATATTTGCTAAGCAAAAGATTTAAAAAAAAGATCACACACCTTTTCTCAGTCCATCAATCGTTATACAACAGACTCGCACATCGGGAACCTCTTTTGGAAAGGACACCATATAGCGCCCAAAGGGCATAGTGATTGGCATAGCCAAACGGTCTAGATCGACTCCACTCTCTTGCCAAACCACCGCTTCCATCCCGCTCTCTTTGGTGCTTGGATTTCCTCACTATTAACAACCGGCCACCCTCCCGCTAACGCTTCCATATTGGCTTTCTCCGCAGCTTCATAGTCCCAGGGTTCTGCCCACTTGTGCATGGGAATCTCCCCAAGCTTTGTACTGCCTGTTCGAGCAGAGTCGACCGAATACAGAGTGTTTGGTCGGAGGCAAGCTTTGAGGAGATCGGGTCGCGAGTTTGAAGAAGTTAGTTTGGGTGTAGGTACTCCCGGACTAGCCGGTGAAGACGAGTCCCTACAGGGTAATGTGACTAGAGGTTCGTTCTTGGAAATCACGCGAGGTTGGATAACCCGTGGTTTGGAAAGAGACACACTGGACTGTTGATGTCGAGGTGTTTTGCTGGTAACTGGTGCTGCCTGTTTCGGTAGAGGGTCTGACGGGAAGTACGGTGGTGGCAACATTGGCAGTTCTAGGGCAGATGCTGCTGGTGTGGATCCTGAATGTGACCTGGGCGGCTCACTCGATGAGCGAGAGTGTGTTGCGGAACGCTGCTTCCGGTTTTCAGATGGTCGTACCATAGCGATCTGCGAAGGTATGGAGGAGTTCTCGATTATGACACGAGCGAGGGTCGGCCGTCGCTTTCTAGTGTGATTGTTTGTTGGGCGGTTGTTGGCATTTTTCGCATTTGTCTTATTGTCTGGTACGCGAGAGACAGTCGTTGATAATCGCCTCGACATCAGCCTCTGGTAAAGCTGTCGCAAGACTCCAATAGTCTGCACGCGTGACTGCTCCGACAGATTCGTCAAAGACTGGTAGTCCAGCTCTAGCCCGCTGTGTTTATCACGACTCAAGAAGGAAGTGATTATACCAACGAGGCCAGTGTTCAGTTTGAGCAGGATCTCGGCCAGCGAGGTCTGCGCAGTAGCTACACCACATCAGCGATGGAAGTTGGACATATTTGCGACCTAGCTCACCGTCTCCCATGGCATACATCTCACTGTCACAGCGCATACTTCCAGCCTGGTACTCGCGCCCAATCTCTTCCGGACCATTTCGCAAACTACGAGATAAGCGTAGTGCGTCTTCGTCGTTGCGTCGTTGCTTTTTGGACCGCTGCGCACTCGTCTTGCGCGATCGCCTCAGCCTTTTCAGCACATCGAGACCATTTGAGAAAGACGCGATGATGGTGAGGACACCGTTGGAGACATTCGCATGCGCCATGAATGGCCTTCGCGAGATCGTCAATCGCGAGGAGACCAGATCAGTGTGGAGATCAGTAGCGAGATCGGTTGAGCAGTTGAGCACAGTACGACAAAAGCTAGCACCGGGACGTGTTGACCAGCAACAGTCAGCGCAGTCGCTCGCCTGCTGTGCGGCTCATAAATTCTGAGCAGGCCAGACCATGCCACAAGCGCCTTCCTGCTGGTTCGCACATGTTGAGCAAGCCTCGCTTCGAACAGAGGCCGACTGCAAGCTGTGTCAATATTGATATGCACGCAGGCAACCGCAGGACTAGAGCACGAGTCTACGCAGGTCGGTCGAATGACCTCTGCTGTAGTGCCGCAGAGTGTAGTGCTAAACACTGCATACGAGCGACTCATTGGCTGGTGCTGCGATGGTGTGAGGTGGCAATGCAGGGCAAGCCCAAATAATGTTCATCCCTGCTCGTTCGCTCGTTCCCCGCAGGCGCAAGCCGATCTCGACCCGCCCTTTGCGCCCAAAACAACAACACCCTTTTCTGTTCAAGATAAGGCTCTTCGTGGTTGTAAATTTATTACGACGCCTGTTCAAAAGTGAGACTCAGTACAAGCAAAAAATGACAGGAGCTCAGCGCTCGTGCTCCGCCTCGTCCGCGTCCTCGCTATCAAAGTCCGCCTCCTCTTCTCCTTCGAGGTATGCATTGCGATACAGATCGCAGTCATTGACCTCGGCACACCATAGACCCCATGGCCTCTCCACCGTCTTCAATAGCTTAGTCGAAGCATCTTTGACTTCTCTCTCATTCAGAAACTTGATCTCCTCCTTCTTGGCAGGACCAGTCTCCTTCTCGCTGGCTCCGAGGCGCTCTCCCATCAGACCGATGTTGTACCCGCCTTGCATGAGAAGCGCTGTTGTCTGAATCCGAGCGTTGGAGCAGATGTAGATCGCGCGATACACAGCCTCTTCTATCCTCTGCCCCACGCACGAGAAGCCATGTCCACGCATGAGCACCACGGGCGAAGATGGGAAGGCAGTTGGCTGTGGTTGAGAAGAAGTGATGTAATTCTTGATCAGGTTCGTAGTCTTGGAGACGATTGAGTTTGGATGGAAGCCCGCTGCAAGCGCACTGCCAAGATGCGGCTGGTCCACCAGAAGTGAGTGTTCGGTATCCGAAGACTTGTAGTGTAATGCGATATCATAGACTGGTATTTGATGGCCGAGTACTCCACCCATGTGATAGACTGGGCGAAGCTAAGAATCATGTCAGCTGCAGAACGTAGATCGTGACGAACGTCTGGATATGAATGACGTACCGGCACACTACTGATGGAAAAGGGAATAACAGCTTCGCTGTGACTGTGGATCACACTGTTGACATCGGAATAACGTTTGTAAAGCTCGCTGTGGATGAATCGCTCAACGTATCCTTGAGGCACTTCCTTGTTCACCGGGTTGGCATCTTCGACATAATACTCTTCGATATCTTCTCGACATGAGACCAAAGCTGGTGCGAGGGATCGAGAGATGAAAAATGTGGCTGGGTTCTGGGGGTTGCGAACGCTGATATGTCCGTATGCGTCAAGGACCTTCTGATGGTGGAGGATATGATTCGCAGTGATCAAGCTGCTGAAGAGCTCATCAGATGGTGGAGTCGAGGCCTTGAGAAGAGCAGCACGAGAGTCTGAGGCCATGTTTCGATTGATTCACAAGCCGAGGCAGCACTTGGATAAGGTTGTCTGTTTCTGATGATCACGAAGAGAGCAATGTCTGGAGGCCTGACGTGAGGTATCGTTGGTGTGTTGGGAATAAAATCTATTGCTTGTTGCCACGAGATCAGCAGTTTTCGTCCTTGCAGTACTTAGATTAGGAAAACGCAGTCGTAGCTTCCTCGCCAACGTTGAACATATACAGGATGGTTGTACAAGTATCGAGTAGTGAGGCGGGGCTATGACATCAGTGGTATGGGCTTGACCTCGCTATCAAATATCTACATACGAGAGACAATATCTGTGAGCGGTCTAGGTATGGAGATACGACAGCCTTTCCAGATGGACGATCCTGCTCATTGAGCGATACCTTAGGTTCAAACATTTGCGAGCCTCTTGCATGGAACCGGCGGTGAAAAGCACCGAATCACCATGGTGAGTCTTCGTACAGAAGTCGTATGCTCCCATATGTCCGTACATCGAGTTTTTCGAACTTACAGCGTTCAAATTGTACTGGAAGGATGTGAGAAAACTGCAAAACAGAGCAGGCAGCTCGCTTCATGCACTAGAGGACTCTGTCTATCCAAGCCTCAGATTCCCCAAGATCGCACGATCCCACTCGGTCGTGCGCTCGTCTGTGCAGCCTCCTCTCGACCTGCGAGTGCACGAATTCGCCAAAAGATCATCTCCAGCGATCAGAGCCTTGGAGACGCCGGGAATAGGATGTGTGGGGACAGAAGTGCCTCATACACCCTGGTATGCAGCTTTGTGACTTTGACCTTCACTTACAAATGGTCCTTTCAACATTGAGGTCTCCAAGCCGAGCGTACTCGTGTCAGACAGAGCAAAACAACGACATCCATACCTGTGCCGAGAAGCAGAGAATACGAATGTGCGCGTGTGTATTGCAAGCACCTGCCCAACAAAGACGCGAGAATCATGGATTACTGATTGCGCAACCTTGGGAGATGTTCCGGCCCGACTTCCTTGCCGCGAACACGCACCTGGAACATCCACCCATCGATGGAGAAAAGATGAATTCTACCGAACCGGTGCGTGCCGCCGTCTGTGCATACGCCGTGGGGTCGGCAAACCGATGAGACCATCGCCCAAGGTCATTCGCTTGTCGTCGAAAAGGCAGGTCGTAATTCTAAGCTTCATGTTATCTCCCAGACAAATACCTGATGGTGCAATTGGTCTGCATGCCAACTGGCAGTCTAGTCTGTTTCTGTTGTAAAGCGGAGATTTTTTTTTGCCATCTACCCGAAAGCTCGCGAGCTTCATGCGCGCTATCTGGTGCGGCTAAGTCTGATCCAGCAGGTGGTTCGTCGACTTCCTCTTTCTTGCTTGCAGGGGCTCATGCGTCTGCCAACTCTCCAATAAACTACCGAAGGGCCCTTGTCTTGAATCCTGCTAGCAATCCTGCAAGGCACACAAGCCTTGACGCATTCCTCCGGAGATCTTTAAGCTTTGTTAAGCTCACGCGAAGCTTTGAGGACCGCCAATCAATCGACCATACTGCCTCTGTACTGTCTGATGAGCCGCTTTGGAGCGGCGCTCTGGCAAAATGGCAAAATGGCACAGTGCACAATATCGTCAGGCACTGTCACAGCAAGTATTTCCTTGGCCTATCAATGCAGCAAACATCGTCACAAGACGCAGTTGTGAGCAGGCAGAAAGGGACGATCACTCAGCTTCTCGCCGCTACCACGCTACCATGATGTGCCTCGGTAGCCGCTATCTAATGCTCAAGCTCACGCGACTATATAGCTCCCACAATGGTGTACTGCTATGCACTCTACGGTCCCGTATTCGTGATCTAACCAGGTACGTCTACGATAACATGTGCGGAGGACTTTCTGAATGTGGCAGGTAACATGGCTGCCAGCGTGGCGATCATTTACTGATGTCGAATCACTAGTTGAACTGCCACGAACCCACTATATACAAGATTACTAGCGCTTGCACCCTAGCGAACCTACCTGGCGAAGACGCTGAGATTGGTCGCCCTTCTGCCTTAGTCTGCAAGTCGCGATGATGTTGCCATCCCCTTCTGCCAACACAAGCATGTTTCCAAGATACCAAGCCTTGGGAGAGATGAGCTTGAGCACGAACCTTCTATCAGTGGCCCATCAAAGCTACTAATGGACCTCCTCAAGTGGCCTCGAGCATATATAAAGGCAGCGTGTTACCTTTGAATATCACGAAACATCCACATCAGCATCGTCTATCCCTCGCACAGCACTCATCAACAACATGCACTTCAACACTCCAATTGCCCTTGTGGCCGCAGCAGCAGCCGGAATATCGGCCTCACCCATCCAGCCGCGCGGTGAAACGACCACACTCGTCGTGAAGCAAATCCAGCACGTCACTTCGGTGAAAAACCTCGTTGCCAACGGCCGCGACAGGCTCGAGCATTACAACAACAAGAAATCCGATGGCAACCGCCTTGCCAGTTCCGGCACCGTGACCAACGAAGATGTGACCTACGTCGCTCCCGTTAACATTGGTGGCGCCACATGGCAATTGATCGTTGACACTGGTTGTAAGTGACAGTAGTTCCCCCATACATTTTCGGTACAGACTATTGACATTTTTAGCTTCAAACACCTGGTGTGGTGCTCAGACCGATTGCGAGCCGACTTCTACAGGAAGATCCACCGGGGGAACCGTCTCTGTCAGCTACGGCAGCGGCTCGTTCTCTGGCACCGAATACACTGACAAAGTCAGCTTCGGAGGCCTGACCGTCAAGTCCCAATCCATTGGTGCCGCCACCACCGCTCAAGGCTTCCAAGGCGTCGACGGCATCATTGGCTTCGGTCCAGTGGATCTTACCCAGAACACCGTTTCCAACGCCAACACGGTCCCCACATTCATGGACAACCTGTACAAGCAGGGTTCCATCTCGACTGAAGTGCTCGGTGTCTACTTCGCCCCCGAGGCTGGCAGCGACGATGATGACGCCAACGGCGAGCTGACCCTCGGCGGTGTCGACAGTTCGAAGTACACGGGCACTCTCACTTACTTCCCAACTCTGAAGTCCGGCCAAGCCGCCGCTTACTGGGGCATCTCCATCTCCAGCTTCAGCTACGGATCCAAGGTTCTCGCCTCAGGCGCCACTGGTATCGTCGACACCGGCACCACCCTCATCTACGTCCCCACCTCTGCCTACAATGCATTCCTCAGCGCAGCTGGCGGCCAGACCGATTCCAGCTCTGGCCTTGCAGCATTCACCAGGAAGCCTACTCAGAACTTCAACATCAAGTTCGGCTCTACTACCTACGCCCTGACTCCCGACCAGTACCTGATCCCCCAGGCTCAGTACGCCAACTTCGGTGTCAGCTCTGGCAAGTACTACGCCTGGATCACCGACGGTGGCAGCTCCGGAGTCAACACCATCATTGGCCAGAAGTTCCTCGAGAACTACTACTCCGTCTACGACACCACCAACCAGCGCATTGGCTTCGCCACCCGCGCTTAAGCAGCATGTGTCGTCGTCTGCGAGATGCGTGTATGGAGCTGTTGAAAGGGTCGAGCCTGATGTCACTGATGATAACATGATCAAAAGCACTTGGCAGCCGAGAAGATAGACGAATCTGTAACGAAGCCAAATATTGTTTATCCGTGCAAAAGATAATTCGCAGCAGATCCTTCATGTGATGCCGGATCGCATGTAACTTGCCACATACGTTTAGACGAATCAGTAAACGCGCTCCGAACCAAAGGATCGATGACTGTGGAGCCGAAATTGACAATACTTTGATATCAACATTTTTAATGTAAGACCCTAACATCAACTGATATTTGCCCGCAGTTGATACACCAGCAAACAACCCTATCAACAACCCTTCAGAAAACCTGCCCAACATCGAATCCATCGCGCGCCATGCGCACCCATCCACAAACCAACGCCAAGACGGCACCCAATATCGCCTAATCCTGTTCCAGCCTTGCAAAGCCCCAAAATTGAATCCTTTCAGATTAACGTGTAACATGCGGCTGAGACGATCGGCGAAAACCTGCCCCGATTGGGCGCGTACACCACCATGCCTGCAGATATCCTGCAGAGTTTCACGCTCGAATTAGCCCGGCTTCATGTGCCAAAAATGCCACACCACGATACCGTTGGTCCGCTTCACACCCATAGAGACCGAATGACGTTCGGGCCTCGCGCCCTCGCCTCGAACCCTATTTTTAAATCCTGCGCGCATGGTCGAGAACCTGCTTCATCAACGCCTTGTCACCCAATCAGGCCATGGCACCACCACCTCGTCGCGTGTCTTCATCGGATATATGTTAGTTTCAATATCGGGTATCAGCCCCTGCATGGACCACGCCATGGGCAGGAGATATGTCCGCCGCCAGTGTGAAGAGTAATGTCGGTCATTGGCTCGACTGTCGCTACCGGTGTGTAGTCAGGCGAATGTCTCGCGATCAGCCCATGGTTTGAGGGCTCACAGCCTCGTGGTTCGAGACGCTATAAACTCGCCATTGCGCTGCAAAAGATGTTGCGGAGGTTCCAGTTTTCCTCAGACACATTGCTCGCGCCAAGAGTGAGACAGACTTACCATGTCTTCCTTCAACACCGGCGCACGCTCGGCGCAAAGCGATGCAAAGATCTACTCAAACGTCACAAGCAACGACCTGGAAGCCCAGGGCAAAGGCACCGGCTCGGAGCACCACTCCGTTACCTCGACAAACACTTTGATCCACAGAGACGCTCTCGGCAGAGTGCGACAAGTTCCCCAAGAAAAATGGTCACCACATGGTTGGTATCTCGATCCCAACAATGCGAAGCTCGCCGAGCTCGAGAAAGTTCAAGGGACGCATAACATGCGCTCGAAACTTCCTTATGTGATCCAGGTGGCCGCTGCGAGTTACGAATCCGATGGCAAGGGCGTTCTGCACATCCGAGGAGGCCAATATGCCCTTGCGTGTTTCGCGCTACCTTGGTTGGTGAGTTGAACAAGATATTTGGGCTTAATGTTGTCGAGGAGTGGCGGCTGACATGATATCATGTAGTTCTTCACCGTCAACGATCTGGAAACTCCGGTTCGCAATGGTGGCTTCTACGACCGCGTGCTCTATCGCAATTGGTACTCTGTAGATGTCGCAAAGAACGCAACCGAGGCGTCGAGCTGTTGTGGAGAGCTTACCAGGGACGTCAAATCAGAGAAGGCCGCGCATGGTGATCAGTACCAACCGTACGACGAACCGACGGTCGAGATGAGGGATTCTGGTTCGGGCTCGCCGTCATCCAGGAACAGATCTTCAAATCTCCAGGACAGATTGCTTGGCCCCAAGCGGTTATGCTTCGTCAACGAGCCGTTTTTGGAAGAACAAGCCCAATACCTCCCACTCGAAGTGGTCGAATGGCAAGAACGCCATCCAGAAGCCGGCGTCCCAAGCTTTCTCTTCGTCTCATACACGAGCCACCATTTCCCTACCCAATCGCAAGCGACTCTGAACGGCGACTTCGGTGCGAATCTGGTGCAAGCGGAAAAGGCTGACCGATCGCAAGCGAGTACCGTAAATCGCAAAGCACTCACAAAGCTAGCTTCGCAGATCGCTCGGGACAATGGCTTGGATGCCTTCTGGATCGACTTCGAATCTGGGATCGATCACAGTGGTTCCTCGGATGAAGATGACCCGGGCGCGTATGCAATTTGTGACATCCTGCGAGCGTCCAAGAGCATGATCATCGTAGCGGGTTCGCCGTACCACTTCCCGACATCGACCAGAAGCGAAGGCAGGCAACCTGTTGAGTCGACAAGAGAGTTGCTCCAGTCCTGGGGAGAGCGTCTTTGGACACTGCCTGAGCTTTTGTTTTGTCCAAACAGTGATGGAATTCCCATTTACACGCTGAGCGGCCAACCACCCAAGACCTTGTCAAAGCATACTATCGCAAGCATGCTGAAAGACGGCAAGAACGTCCGCGAACTCATCGAACATTACAGCGGCACCATCCAGCTCTCTCCTCTCGAACTGACCGTCACTGCGACGCAATGCCTCTTTGCACGGCCGCACAATCAATTCAGTCCCGGAGATGCCTCATACGCTCTAATGGGCTTGATGCGGCGCCGACCCAGAGTCAACAAGAACGACTCTGCGTTCAAAGCCTTCGCACGCCTGTCATTCCTGAATGACAACGACAGACTTCTGGAGCGCCTGATCTGCTTGCAACCAGACCTGAACGAGCGTCAACCGTGGTCCAGCTTACATGATGCCTACCAAGCCAGTCTCTGGGACATTGAGCCATGTACGCAAGTGGCTGGTATTGTCAACGCACAGCCCGCCAGAGACGCAAGCAAACCTCCGCGTGGTCACAAGACAGGCGCCTTGGACGAGACCCAGATCATCGTCCTGGACGGCGCATTTGGAGCTGCAATCAAATGGGAGCGTTTGGAACCCGTGGCATTCATGAAGCGAGCTACACTCTTGCAGATGATTGCCAGGATCTTGGTTCGCGGTTTCTCCGTGTGGTTCTTCTACGGTCTCCTGATGGTGATCATCGGCGGTATTTTTAACGGCTTGTCCCCCGGTGGTGGAACGGGTATGCTGGCAGCAGGACTGCCGATTCTCATACCCTGTCTTATCGCCATGCCGTTCCTCCCCTCGATGGTTCGACGCTTGTATGCTGGCAAGCTCTGGGCAACTCAAGCAGCTTTCTTCGGCGTGCAAGGAATTCCCGAATTGTCCGAAGTTGAACGCTGCATCTTCGGTTTCAACCAAGATCGCCTCACATGGAGCACTCACGGAAGCACTTTGTCCAGTGCAGAGATTGACCCCAAGACTGGCGAATTGCTTCCGCTCAAGCCACGCGATCCGACTCGAAGGGGTTCTGAGCTGAAGACTTTCACTCTCATTGACACTTTCACATTAACCGCTACGGCGTTCCAAGCAGAACGCCTGCCGGTGGCCGCTATCATCTGCGGACAAGAAGGAGGCATGCAACGAGCCTTGTTGTGTTCTTACGACCCTGTTTCTCGGGCATTCTGTAAGGAGACAGTGTTGAGGATGAAGACCACCTGCCTCGAAAGGATGCCGAGGATGGATCGCTTCCGCTTTGCGATGCGTAGAGAATAAATTGAGGTCCGGATGCCAGACTTGAGGAGGATCTTGTTGCAGGGCTCGCACCACTTCGATTGCGTTTTACACGGTGGATGTTGGAGATTTTCAACCGGCTTGGTAGTAATGTTGGCGTTCTGTTTCGATTTTACTGAGATTAGTATGATACCCAGGCACTTTGATCGTGGTCCGTCCCGCCCAGAATGTCATGCTGCAATTATGCCGACACAACAGTAGATTCCTGGTGGCGGACACCTTGATATTTGTGTGTCTAGCGCTCTCTGAGTTATAGCACAGTGGTCTCGGAATGCATAAGCTCAATCAATATGATTTTTGTTTCCTGGCATGTTCGATAACGAAGCTCTTACTCCATCGATCCTTCCAACCTCCTTCGCCCTCCGCCATACTCAATCACGTGATCCGAACGTCATCGTCGCCGATTGTCACATGTCAAACGCTGCCCTTTCGAGCGAGCAAGCTAGGTATATACAACATTGAAACTCCACACCACTCGCAATGCAGCGCCATGCGTCACAACGTCTCTTCACGAGCACAAGACCTTGCTCAGTAGTACCACAACATGCCAGAGCCTTCGCCTCAAAACGCGGTCCAGCGGACTACTCAGACGAAGACCTCGCCGCCGCCCGCAAATGGCTCGCCGACCTGAACCCAGACACCATCCCCCGCAACCTATCAGAGATCACTTTCTCCCGCTCTTCGGGCCCAGGAGGCCAGAACGTGAACAAGCAAGCCTATCACGAGAACCATCCAACAAAGAGTACGTGTTGACTAACACGAACCTCACCAGAGTCTCCTCCAAAGCCACGCTCCGCCTCCCCACCTCCTCCATACTGCCTCTCCTCCCGCCAATCCTCCGAAACCCGCTCCTCTCCTCCCGCTACCACGCGCCCAAATCAGACTCCTTGATCATCCAAGCCGACGATTCGCGGAAACAGGCCGACAACGCAAATGCTTGCTTCCGCAGATTGCACTCCTTGATCCTCGAAATCGGGCGCGAGACTGTGCCCAACGAGACGGGAGCAGGGCAAGCGGAGCGCGTGGAGAGGTTGCAAAAAGCCGAAGCGGCAGGGCGCAGAAAAATGAAAGAACGGCAGAGCGCGAAAAAATCTGCGAGGAGAGGCAGTGGACGTGGCGAGGACTGATGGGCGAAGGCCCCATCTTCAGATGAGACTACGGGAATGGCTGGTGAGGCTGCTTTCGACATTGGCCGAGGGAGAGATATCCAAGGGCATTGCCGTCTTTCAACGTGAAACATGCTTGAGCGACGAAACGGCGGGTCTGTCAGTCGACGGAAGCTGTGAGCGTGTTTCGGTCTTCGCACGCCTTC
Source organism: Cladosporium sp. BSL10 (assembly GCA_001553865.1). Taxonomy (NCBI): domain Eukaryota; kingdom Fungi; phylum Ascomycota; class Dothideomycetes; order Cladosporiales; family Cladosporiaceae; genus Cladosporium; species Cladosporium sp. BSL10. Next base: position 210,058 of record LJJI01000204.1, read on the forward strand.
ATCAAGGCCTATGAAGAATCCGAAAGCTCCCGCACCCGTACTAGTGGTGTGCGGCGCGATGGTAAGGGAACAGGCTCTACTACTGCGTGTGGTCCCCTTGTCTAGCCTCCACCTCGAGCATGAGAGCAGCACGACTCGGACAGCGAGGGTGTTTGCTTGAACGTCTGGTCCAACATATGGATCTGATGATATACTGAGGAGACGCTCGATTTTCGCCAGGTAAGCAGAATCTATCGCCGTCAAATAATCACAGCGTAGTGAGCCTGCGAGGAACAAGGCTTATTTAGCACAACCCACAAGGCGCGTCAGTCAGGCGACAGGGGCGTTGTGAGACGAAGGCTGGCGTTGGCGTAGTCCCGCATGTCAGTCAATCAGAAGGCCACTGCAGCCTTTCCGACCGCTGAGCTGTGCTTTCATTCGCGTGGCAAGGAGTACCACAGGTGCCTCTTGTAACCGTCCACACTTTGTTTGTGCTACGGTGCAGTAACCAGTGTTCCAAGCCATCAAGCCACATACATCGGGTCGAGAGGATTCACAATGCCTGTGGACATTTTCACAAGAGTTTCAGCGATAGAAAGAATTCAGCGAGAATACCTCTTCACCCTAGCTGAGTTTTCACAAACGTGGAAAGGACGATCATTGACAGTAAGCTTGATGGATATATCTCATACCATCTACTTAATAATAATAGTGGAGATGGAGAAACGCCGGCAGGTTGACGCCGGTGAACATTCCCCTCCCTCTGATGATACACGCAAGAAGAGCTCTTGTTGGCTCTTATCTCTCTCTTTCTTTCCGCCTTGTTGATCGTGACTCTTGACAAAAAGAAAATGAAAACAATTTTTCCCAACACCATCGCTGCAATAATATGTCGTTGTTGAATGACTTTTTTTCCCCTCCCATCTGCCGAATTTTTCTTTCGTGTGTAATCCTGATTATGAATGAAACGCCATTTGAACCATGCTCTTTCTCAAGTCTCTCCCTATCCCTGTATCAAAGCGGGACGCTTAGATGGGAAGAGGGAAGGTGCCAGCCCAGGCAGCGATCTCAGCCTTGAGAGCCTTGATCTCCTCGACCTCGCCGGAAGCGATCTTGGCCTTGAAGTCCTTCTGCTTGTTGGCCTCCTTGGGGAGCTCGCTCTGGACCTTCTGGGCGATCTTGATGCACTGGTCGATGTAGTCGGCGATCTGAGCAAAGTCCTTCTCGCCGAGACCACGGCTGGTCATGGCGGGGGCACCAATGCGGATACCCATGGGGGTGAGGGCGCTCTTGTCACCGGGGGTGGTGTTCTTGTTGCAAGCAATGTTGACGTTCTCGAGGACGAATTCGACACGGGCGCCGTCGAGGACCGGGTTGGTGAGGGGCTTGAGGTCGAGGAGGACCATGTGGTTGTCGGTGCCGTCGGTGACGAGGCGGTAGCCCTTCTCCTTGAAGCTGATCTCGAGCTGCTTGGCGTTCTTGATGACCTGCTGCTGGTAGGCGAGGAACTCGGGGCTCTGGGCCTGCTTGAGGGCGACGGCAAGAGCGGTGATGGTGTGGTTGTGGGGACCACCCTGGTGGCCGGGGAAGACAGAGAAGTTGATGGGGCCTTCGAGGTCGTAGAGGGTCTGGACCTCCTTGCCCTGCTTGATCTCGGTCTTGCGGACGCCCTTGCGGAAGAAGATCATGGCGCCACGGGGGCCGCGGAGAGACTTGTGGGTGGTGGTGGTGACGATGTCGGCGTAGTCGAAGGGCGACTTGTTGACGCCAGCGGCGATCAGACCGGAGATGTGGGCCATGTCGACCATGAGGTAGCAGCCGACGGCGTCGGCGATCTTGCGCATGCGAGCGTAGTCGATCTCACGGCAGTAGGCAGAGGTACCGGCGACGAGGACCTTGGGACGGTACATGAGGGCGTTCTGCTCGAGCTGGTCGTAGTCGATGATGCCGGTCTCGAGGTTGACGCGGTAGGGGAAGGTCTCGAAGTAGGTGGAGACGGCGGAGATCTTCTTGGTGGGAGTCTGGTAGCCGTGGGACAAGTGACCACCGTGGGGGAGGTCGAGACCCATGATGCGCTCGTGGGGACGCATGACAGCCTGGTAGACCTGGAGGTTGGCAGGAGAGCCAGAAAGGCACTGGACGTTGACACCCCACTTCTCCGAGTCGAGGCGGAAGGTCTCGAGGGCACGACGCTGGCAGGTGAGCTCAATGCGGTCGATGTGCTCGTTGCCACCGTAGTAGCGGGCGCCGGGGTATCCCTCGCTGTACTTGTTGCACATGGCGCTTCCCAGGGCGTCGAAGACGGCGCGCGAGGTGACGTTCTCGGAGGCAATGAGGAGGATGGACTCGCGCTGACGCTTGATCTCGTCCTTCATGATGTCGGCGATCTCAGTGTCGGTCTCGATGAGAGGCTTCTCCATGAGGTCCTTGTGGGACTGGGACAGGGCGTAGGAAGACATGGCGGTGGATGTGTGTGAGGGGGGTGTTGTGGGAGAAAGGAGGGAGGTGAAGAGAGAAAAGGATGTGAGGATAGAGGTAAAAGGAAGAGGAGGATGTGGTGAGTGTAGAGAAGGGAGTAGTGGTAAGAGGGGAGAGGACAAAGATGAAGTATGGATTCACAGCACAGCACCCAGTCACCTTGGTTGTACCCCACGCCCGATAAAAAAACTGGCCACTGGCCATCCCACCACCAACCAAGGGTCCAATGCTTCGAGCACCAATTGATGAGAGAGGATTAAGTTTGTGCTTCTTTTCCACTCTGCTCACGCATTTCGACGAAACAAACTTCCCACTCAATCCCAGGCTGTTGGCTCGTTCGCTCTCCGACTCTCGGCTCTCCAGAAGAACGCAGGCGCGCGCGCACAGACGAGCCAGATATTGCCCATAGTTCCACCGAGGAATCATCCTGCACCACACCCATCCCCGCCGCATGTGAGAAGTCAGGTCGAGAGCTACGAAACAGCAAGTCCTGAAAGAGACAGTCTCTGGAAAAATAAATCACCCATCAAGGAAACGACTTCCTTACAGCATGCCGTCACGTGAAATAACTTTTTTCTTTCGGCGACATTAGGCAAAGGGCAGGGCAATCAGCGCGCGGGTCAAAGGGATTACGTGCAGAGCTTAGTTGTGGTGGGACCGTCTCCCAGGGCAGCAGCACCACCGTCTCGCATCCATCGTGGTGGAAGTTTGCCAACTCGATGCCAACTCAAAAAATCATTCGCCACTCTTTGCAAATCACCGGGGTTTGTGCGATGGACGCCCTATCGCCCTGTGAATAATCACTCCTACATGTCGATCGTGTGCGCCCATACCGTGGGACAAATCGTCAGTGCATGTGCAGACAATCGCCATTAATGGAGTGGGTGTTAGGTTATTGTTGTCCGTCCCTCCCTCCTCGCGCTCAACAAGCTTGGCTTGATGTAGTAAAATAAGAAGATCTCATCCTGCGCATGAGTACTCTTCATACATGTGTACGACATGAATGTGCAGTCGACAGCCCGAAAAAGTATTCGTAGCATTGTTACTACATGCACATCCATCTTCGAACTGTCAAACCGGTTCTACCCGATCTTGTCATCCGGACTGCTGATAGACATCGATCTGATAAGATCGACAACTGGCCGCATCTTGAAGATCTATTCAATCGGTCAATCGGTCCGTGTGCAGGTAGCTAGCATACATCAGGTACTGCTTCGAAGGCAGTCTTGTTCTATCAACAAACTCGAAAGGCTTATATTCATATTGGAAATTACCGCGTTGCCAGCATCTCTCTCTCCCTCAATCTCCTATCTCGTTACATGTCACGGCCTTGATCATTTCTCATCGCAACTCGAGTCTGTTCGCTCTCGCACCGCCTCCGAAAGTGGAAGGCAGCTTCAAGTTGAACATAACCAAACACACCCATCTACCAACCACCACACTCAACACACGCACAACAACTCACCATGGAGCCCATAACAAGATCGACCATCCGCGCCCTGCGCCCATCAATCGCCCGCACTCTCCGCCCAACAAGCCACGCGCGCAGCATATCAACCATCCAACCCTTCCCACCCCTCCACAGCGCAACACCCTCGCGCCCACCGCACTCCGCCCTGCCCATGCCCTTCGTCACCGAGACCGTCTCCGGCGGCATCCAAACGTCGGACATCTTCTCGCGCCTCCTCAAAGAGCGCATCATCTGCCTGAACGGCGAAGTCGAAGAGGTGCTCTCGGCGTCCATCGTCGCGCAGCTGCTCTTCCTCGAAGCCGACAACCCCACCAAGCCCATCAGCCTGTACATCAATTCGCCGGGCGGCAGCGTGACGGCCGGCCTGGCCATCTACGACACCATGCAGTACATCCGCTCGCCGGTGACCACCATCTGTCTGGGCCAGGCGGCGTCGATGGGCTCGCTGCTGCTGTGCGGCGGCGCGCCGGGCCAGCGCTTCGTGCTGCCGCACAGCCGCATCATGGTGCACCAGGTCTCGGGCGGGTACAGCGGGCAGGCGAGCGACATTGCCATCCACGCGAAAGAGATCCTGCGGGTGCGCGAGCAGCTGAATTTGATTTACAAGCGGCATTTGACGAAGGAGCATAGTTTGCAGGAGATTGAGCGGGTGATGGAGCGGGACTTCTTCATGGGCGCCGAGGAGGCGAAGGAGTGGGGGATTGTGGATAAGATTTTGGATCGGAGGGAGGATGCGAATGTGGGTGGTGGGAAGTGAGTGGGTTTTGGACGTTTGCTACCAATGGTGGAAGGGAGGGTACGGAGATTTAGAAAGGTGCAAAGACAAGGAAAAGATACTGATTGCAGGTGATTTCATGTAAGATTAAGAGGGATGAGAGGGATCATTTTGTACAACAGAGAAAACGCTTTCGGCTCGAGAGCGATGACGAAACTACACAAAGATACATCACAGAACATCTGCCACCACCACTACCTGTTCACCTCAATCCTCGAGATCAAATCGCCACCCAACCTGGCAATCTCAGCCAAAATGGCGTCCTTGTTGATCTCAGCCTTGACCTCCTCCTCGCTAGCCTTCACCGGCACGGTGGAGTAAGACAGATTGACCTTCCAGCTCCTCGGCGCCGTCTGCGGATTCCACAGGCCAGCAATCACGGGCTTGTCGGTATCGTTGGCGAAGAACAGGATAGCAGAGCCGTACAGCTCATCCAATTCGGACAAAAGGCTTTGCACAGCATCGTAGCCTGCGAGCGAAGAATCGTTCAGAGTCTCGAGCTCGAGATTCTTGAATGCCGGCGCGGCTTTGCTTGACTTCCTCTTGCGGCCGGTGGCGGTGGCGCTGAGTTGCAAGACAAAGTCGAAATCCGTGACGGGCGAGACGAAAAGGGACGCAGGCTCGAGGTCGACTTTCTGCTGCTCGACGGCAGCGATGGCTGCGCGCGCGAGAGCGGTCAGACGGCTTGCTGCGACCTTGGAGGGGTTGCCGTCGGTCCAGCTGACACCGTCTTGGTCAACATTGCTGGCAGCAAAGACAGCGACACGATTGAGAGACGGGTCGAGTTTGCGCCAGGCTTCGAAGCGGGTTGTGATGGCTTGCATCTCGCTCTGCTTGAGCTCGCCGCTGCCGCTGAGGTCGACGATTAGAGGGTCCACACGCCAATCCCATCGTGAGATCCAGAAGAGCGTGCGAAGGAAACCAGTCTGGACGCTTGACGGCGCCGTCCATGGCCAGGGCTGTACGAATGTGCGTGCGACGAGCAGCTCGATGACTTCGTCGGCGATGTGGTTTGAGAGCAAGTGTGATGCGAACCATTTCTTTGTGAGTCTCATCGTACCGCTCAACGCTGGGAAGCGGTTGCAGAGCTGGGCAATCGCTTGGGTGTGGGCCGGTGACTTGAGGGAGTCGCACTTGTACTTGGCAAGCGCCATGGCCGCAAGTTCTCTGGTCTTGGGGTCGACGCTCTTGTCTCTAAGCTGGCGCTCGAGGAAGCTCTGCTCACGCTCGTGGTGAATACGCAACCTGAAGGCTGCGCCAGACTCGTACGTGACGTCGAGAAAGCCCTGGTTGAAGACATCCGTGTCTTCGTTCTCGAGACCCACACGGGTGGTGATACCTTCAACGTTCTCCTCCAAGAGCTCGCCGAACTTGAGCAGGAATGCGATTTTAGTGCGTTGAATCGCCACAAGGTCGTCTGGCCAGCGGTTCGAGCCTTCGAACTGCATCGTCACGTCGGCTGGCTTGCTCTGTTGTGAAGCGCGACCAGCCATGGGTGCATCGATAGAAGCAAACCGGAGCTGGGCATCAGCTGGCATCAACTGGCGGATGGTGAGAGGAACGTCCTCGAGATCTCTAAGATCACGCTCAAGCTTCTTGTACGCCTCCATCAAAGGCCGGAATGGTTCAGTAGAGTTGGAGTTGCGGATCATGCGAGAGTATTCGTCGCCAGCGAACTTGGCGCTCTGCTCGACTGCAGAGTTAAAGTGGCGCTGGAGCAAGTAGCGGGTGATTTGCTCGAGAACAGATTGACCACTCTCGCCGGAAGTCCAGATCAAGCTTTCCAAAATGCTGCCGTCTTTGAAACGACGCAGCTCAGCCTTCTCTCCCCAGAACTTACGGAATGCGGCTGCATCTGCTTTGTTCTCTGCTGAAGGACCATGGTCGACGAGGCGGTTGACATTCTCCGAGTTAATCACAATTCCGACAGTGACACTCCCCTTTGAGTGCTGGTTTGGTCTCGCAGTACCCACGTCCCATGTTCCAGAAGCAGGTTGGCGGATGTTGATGAGTGACACTCTGTCGCCAAGACCACGTTGTAGTATTTGATAGAGTTTCCGTAGCGATTGTTGAATGTCGGAAGTCTTCGAGTCCGTCTTTGCAAGAATAGCCTGGTCCAGTTCGAGAGATACGTCGAATCTCATCATGGTGTTGTCTGTGCGTAGGATGAAGGTCGACTCAAATCCGTCAAATTTAGGATCAGCCAGCATAGCGAGCGTTGTCTTTGCTGCAGATTGTAGCAGCTTGTACGACCACGGCGTCATCTTATAGAGTATGTTGTGCTGCCTAGCCTCGTCCCAGACAACAGGTGAGCCGTCTTCGAGTGTCGGAATAGAGCTTGCGCTGGCACTGCCAATCATGAAAGGCTGACGACTGAGGTCCTTGATAGCAAGTAGCTGAAGAGTAGCCTTGAGCAGTTGGTAACTGCTGTATCCTCCACTCAGGATTGGCTTGCCTCCTGGACCACCGCCCGAGAGCATCGCTGCCATTAGTGCACTCCACTCGAAGTTACCAAATCCACCAGTGGCAACGTTCGAACCGAACCCGCGCTGTCTGAGCCAAGATGACCCAAGAAGGCATGCATCGCGGTATGCTGAGCAGCTAGTCGCAGCCTTGTATTGGACCTTCAAATATTGAGTTACAAGCATGTTTGATCGGATGGTGGAGTTGTAGAATGGAGTGGGAGCGTTTGAGCTAGTGGCAGCATCTGCAGCTCGCACGCAGTTCTTGTCCAGACCAATCTTTTCCACAGCGAAAGCATCTTGCGCTACCGCAAGGACGATGTGGATCTTCCACTTGGGCGCGGGCTTGACATCGGCAGATGAGGACTTGGGAGCAATCACAATGCTGGGGTTCAAAGCATTGCCGTGCATCTCCTGGAATTGAATGCTGAATTCCTTTGCGTGCGCTTTCTTCAGACCAGCGGAAAGGCAGGCAAGGTAGTAGGCACGTTTGTAGAAGAATCGGTAGTTGAGGTAGTCCTTCTCTTGGAACAAGGATGAAGGCATTTGGATGACCATGTCCAGCTCTGAGCAGCCGTTTACTCTGTTCGCGGTCTTGAGCGCATGGCTGCCAACCACGTTGATGTGTGAGGGAGCAGCATATCCAAGCTTGTATTTTGCGTCTTTCGGAGGACGAGGGTCTGGGAATGGAATCGCAATCTTTTCCTTGGTCAGACCACGCTCGGCCTGCTCAATCTCTTGTGGTGCCCTAGCAGGAATCTGCTCGATGGTCTTCTTCAAGGTGTGTAGCGCCTCTTCCGCGTTCTTCTCACGCTTGCCCTGCCTTGGTCTCAACTGTTCCAAAAGCTCATCGACCTGCATTTTGAACATGTTGCTCTTGAAGGTGCCCGAAGTGAAAGCGTTTGCGCCGGAAGCGAGCGCATCTTTCGCAGAGTCCCGTCCGGTCTGTCGCCCAATTGTTGCAGCAAGCTGTTGCTTCGTAGGCTTGACGCTTGTGGTCGCAGCTTTCGTATCCTTTACATCAGCAGGCTCCTCGTCCTCTGAACCATCCTCTTCGCCATCGCTGCCGTCTTGCACTTCTTGATCGACATCTTCATCTACATCGTCGGCATCCTCAGCATTTCCAGAGTCGCTGAAAGAGGCAAATGACGCAGCGTCGTCCTCCTCAGCTCCAGACGACACATGCTCGATTTTTCTCCTCTTGTTTCCTGGGACGGACATGTTGGTTGATGTACTTCAAGTCGACTGCCACCTACAAAGCAGCTGTCGCAAAAAGTTGTAGACTTTCCAGCAAGCAAGCCGCTAAATGATGCGCTAAAGTTTAAAGTCGACGTTAGGGTCAGGGTCGGCGCAGCGATGACACACTAGCACCGCTTCTCCGATCTCGCTGACACATTTCTTGCTTGCCAGACTCACGCTTGGAGGGGACTCTCAATACAATTGAAACAACATTACAACACAGAAATACAAGAAAATCAACTACCGAGTCATCCACCATGCCAGGAGTCGTCCTTCCGTACAACGAGACGGTCGGCAACACCATCCCGCCAGACACGCCACATGTGAGTGAAAAATCGCCATATATATGAAATGCCTCTCTCAACAGCACTGACCCTTTGCCACAGGCTGTCAGTGTGTCATTACCAACATGGGAGGCCAATGTTGGCTACGAGAAAGGCGAGAGCTGGGTCGTCGATAAGATGAAATGCGGCTATCCCAGGTCAGCATCGACTATCCCATAAATCGATACAACATGCTAATCAATCCTCAGATTCTTCATCCACCCTTCCATCCAGAAGCTTGCCAACTGCATCGTCAGCAAACACGCCACTCCCGATGTCGATAAAGCAATGCTATTTCCTTCCAGGCGATGTGCCATGAGGTGCATTGAATTCATCTGCGAACAAAATCCAGATGTCGACCATGGCAGGATCCGCCAGCTAGACTTCATTCCTCAACCCAGCAAGATCACCAGCGAGGACTCTCAGAAAATCCTGCCCAGATTATCGGCTGTCATTTATCCAGCCGAGCTCTGGCCCACCGCGAAGAGCTACTGGCAGCACGTCGGCGATGGCATTCAAAGTCGTCGTGCCGACTTCTGTCAAAAAGCATTCGATGAGGGATTCATGGTCGAGCGTAGCGCGGCTCGCGAGTCGCCACCCCGTGTGACGAAAGGCCCTCGCCGTTACCAGCGTACCACTTCAGTCGACATCACCAAGAACCACGCCAAAGTCGAAGCGCCCGGTGCTGATGGCGAGACTGCTCCCGAAGCAGGCATTCAGGATCTGGCCCAATTCGTCGAGGAGAGGTTCGGCCGGAACTTGAACATGGAATTTGCTGCTCAAGCCAAGCTCGCCGTCCGTAAGAGGATCGCTGGTACCCTCACAGTCGATATCGACATTCCTGAATCGCTTGAGCAACCTGCCGATCCTGCGCGTGAGCGATCACGAGACGTCCCTGGCTTCTCCGTCGATGATGTCTACCTGTTCTCGTGTGGCATGAACGCCATCTTCACTGCTCACAGAGTCATGCGACTAGCTAGGGGCGAGATGAAGAGCATCATGTATGGCTTCCCTTACGTCGACACCCTCAAGATTCTGCAAAAGTGGGGCCCAGGAGCACTCTTCTACGGCATGGCATCGCAAGAAGAGCTCGACGACCTCGAAAAGCGCCTCGAGTCCGGCGAACGCTACCTCGCCGTCTTCTGCGAATTCCCCGGCAACCCTCTACTCCGCAGCCCCAATCTCAAGCGTCTGCGCGCGCTGGCAGACAAGTACGACTTCGGCATCGTCGTGGACGAAACCATCGGCAACTGGCTCAACATCCACGTCCTCCCCTACGCCGACGTCGTCGTCAGCAGCCTGACCAAAGTCTTCAGCGGCGACAGCAACGTCATGGGCGGTGCCATGATCCTGAACCCTCAGAGCCGCTACTACACCTCACTCAAATCTGCCCTCGCGGAAGAGTACGAAGACAACCAATTTGAAGAAGACAGCGTGTACCTCGAGCGCAACTCCCGCGACTTCGTCAGCCGTCTCAACCGCATCAACCATAACGCCGAGGTCATCGCCGAAACTCTCCGTTCCCATCCTAGAATCAAACAGGTCAACTATCCCAAGTACGGCGACACCAAAGAATACTACGACGTGTGCAAACTGCCCGAAGGCGGCTACGGTGGGCTACTGAGCTGTACTTTCTACAGTATGGAAGACGCCGCGACGTTCTACGATCACTTGTTCACGCAGAAGGGCCCGAGTCTGGGCACGAATTTTACGCTCAGCTCGCCGTTTGTGATCTTGGCTCATTTCACGGAGCTGGACTGGGCGGCGAAGTACGGTTGTGAGGCGAGTTTGGTGCGGTTTAGCATTGGGTTGGAGGAGACGGAAGCGCTGAAAAAGTCGTTCGAGTTTGCGCTCGCGGCTATCGCTAAGAGCGATTAGACTATCGGACGAAGAACAGGGTTGCAGCAACGATACATAGTCAAGAATCCGAACGAAAACACGTTGTAAACGAGAGAGGTCTTTCATACCCTTTCCACTGTGTGGGTCAAAGTCCAAAACGCCGTTCCATTTGGGGGTATCGTAATGCTTGCTCTTAAAACCCCATGCCAAATCCATACGCCAGTTATGCACCGCTCTGCATCCCACAGACTGCAGGACTCAATCACCCAGCGAACGGAAGCGTCGTCTGCCCCCTCTCCGGATCACTCATCTTATGCACACTCACATCCTCGCCCATCTGTACATTGCTCATGCTCTGCGGCGTGATCAAAATGAACTGCCTGCCCACACTCCTCCTCGCTGCCTGGATCATCATGCTCATACTCTGCGCGCGATTGACCGAGTCCATGAAAACGTCAAACTCGTCCAGGCAGCGGATGGGGCTGCCCATGGCCTCCCAGATGGCGAGCAGCAGGCAAATAGTACTGAAAGACTTCTCGCCGCCAGAGAGCGTCTGTGTCTTGCGGCCCGAGTCGGACTGCTTGGTCATGTCGGGCTCGACTTTGATGTCGAGCTTCTTGCCCTTGTGGTCGATGATGACGCGGCCGCGGAACTTGCGCTCGGAGAGCAGGTAGCCGAACATGAAGCGGGCGCGGAAGGAGATGTACTTGCGGAACATCTTCCAGCGGTGCTGGCGGTCGTCGAGAGATTTTTTGAGTTGCTGCCATGTCTGTTAGCGACGTTCACAATCACTTGATAGAGTGCAATCAGTATAGACTCACGTTAGACGCATCAAGCATGCTCGACAACTGGCTCCTGGCATCGCGGAATTCACGCTTCGCTGTGAGGAATGCCATGTTGAGTTCTTCCGCAGTGCCTCCAGCCTCCCTCTGCACACGTTCGTATTCTGCGATGAATTGCTCAAGGCGCTTGTCGAGGATTTGCGTGGTGACACCTGCATCGACGGGAACACGGTTGCAAACTTCTCCGGCATGTCCGACAAACACTTCAACGTTCCTTGCTTGCTCATCTCTTGCCTCTTCGGCGCGGCGATGTCTATCCTTCGCCAGATCGATCTCTTCGAGAGCGAGATTTTTACTCCTCAGGGCGTGGACTCGATCACTTTCGAGCTGCGATTTCCTGTTCTCAGCTTTTTCGATCTGCATCTTGGCGGTTTGGTACTCGCGCAGTGCTGCATCGGCTTTTGCTTTCAGGCCGTTCGGGCCGGTGGCTTGCTCGTTGAGGCGATCTTTCCAGTCCACTCCGTCTTGGTATGATCGCTGCGTCGCATCGACGTCGTCAATTACGCTTTGCAGCTGAATTCGGAGCTCTTGGATCTTGCCGTCCTGAGGTCGGTTGTTCTCAATCTCGTTTTGCATCGCCTCAACAGCATCGTCGGCCTGCTGTTTTGCCCTGCGCAACTCTTTGTTGGTTCTGTCCCAACGGACAAGAGCTTGTTCGGCAACCTTAAGCGTTTGTTGAACCTCTCTAGCCTGTTGCTTTAGCTGCTCCATATCACGTTTGGCATGACCTTCGTTCTCCTGGGCTCTCCGAATTTGCTCCGCTCGATCGGTTTGCATTCGTACTGCTCCCTGCCATGGTCTCATTGGGGTCGACTTTGGTGCGCCGGAGCGTGAAAAATCGTACCGAATGCCACCGCCTCTCTCTGCACTGAATGCAACAGCGACCTTAGCATTGCGCGGCTTCTGACCTCCATGCATGAAATCGTTGGCCTCGTTGCTGTTCTCGATGAGAACAGTCTGCTCGATAGCCTGGTTGATGATCAGCTGATTCCGGACCATGTCATTGTCAATCTCAAGTGCGCGCATGATAGTGAGAACACTCTCATCTGGTTCCTTGCCAGTGGTGTCCAATGGCCTGTCCGGTCCGATATAGATCTGTACTTGGCAATTAACCCGTTTCATGATCTGACTTAGAATGACCTGGTCCTCTTTGTTCGTGCAGACGAACGAGTCGAGCACACCACCAAAGGTTGTCTCAATCTGTGAAGACCACTGCTGCTGCTTCAGTTTCACATGTAGACCCATAGGGCCCACGGGCTTCTTCCGCCATCTTGTTTCGTTGTCAATCGCCCTCACGAGGTTTGCCATATTTGGCCGGAACGGTGCGAACTTGTTGCCGGCATCTCTTTGTAGTCGAGCGATCAAGCCGGCAACCCTCTCAAGCTCCCTGCTCTGCTCTTGCATTGGCGGCTTGGTCTGTTCGAACTCCGCTGCAGCTTCTTCTCGAGATGTATTGAGCGCGTCCTTTTGCGCGAGGTGATCTGCCGCTCTTTGTTCGGCGGCTACCACTGCTTGTTTCAGCTCATCGAGTCGTCGAAGACGATCAGCTTGTTGAGGACCTTCTGCGCTGCTCAGACGCTCTTCTTCCTTGCGTATCTCTTTCTCGAGGTGGAGTTTATTTGCCTTGTGGGCCTTCAGGTCGTCTTTGATCCGACGCTCTTGTGCCCGCTGGTCCTGAAGCTCCTTTGTATTGGCATCGAAAGCGGCCTTTTCCTCTTTCCAGTGGGATTCGAGGTCGTCAATGTTGGCTTTGAGAGACTCGACATTGTTTACAGCGCTTTCGTAAGATTGATTGTGACCCTCGTAAACGCCCGACACGTCATCTGCATGCGCAGTGGCCTCTTCAATCTTCTGTGCCTGCAAGGCGACGTCGCGTTCGTAAATCTCGAGACTGCGCTCTTGCTCTTCCACCTGGGCCCAGGCATGCATCATCTTTGTCCTCTTCACACTATCTTGGATCGCTGAGCTGGCGTCTAGCCGCTCCTTCTTCTTCTTGGCCTCCTCCATCTTCTGTTTCAGGCCAGCCATGTCCTCTGTCCTGCTACGGAGCTTGGCGTCCATGCTGTCGAGATGTTCTTCCAGAAGCTTGTAGTCGGCATCGAGGGTCTCGAGTTGCGTGCCTTTGATGAAGAACTTGTACTTGTCTTCTGGAGTGCTGTTTGAAAGAAATTGACGTGCCATGTCCTGCGTGAGCACATTGATCGGATTGTCCAGCTGAAATGCGAAGTAATCCAGCATATCGTCAAGGTCGGTCTTTCGAGACGAGATGACCTTTTCCTCTGCGTTCTTGATCTTGAAACCGCTTGTGCCGCTCTTCGAGAAATGTCTCTCGACTGTGATGCTGGAGCCGTACAGATCAGGCTTGTATGCTCCTTCGCCTCTGTTCTTGATCTTTACTGCAAGCGTGGCGCTTTCTTGTCCTTCCTTGATCAAACTCTTCATGCTTGTTCCACGGTTTGTCGCCGTGGCTTTTCCTCCAAGACACATTGTTAAAGCCGTGAGCACTGCGCTTTTGCCGCTACCATTGTGCCCAATGATGAAGTTGATCAAAGGGCCCAGCTTGATCCTCAGATTCCCGTGACACATGAAGTTGCGGCACCGCACTTCCTCAATCACACCGGACTCCGATGCCACATTCTCGCGCTGATTGCGAATTCCTTTTTGCACGAACTGGCTTGCGCTTGTCTCGTTTATCTCCTCATCCTCGTCCTCCCGAGCGTCGTCCATGTCCTCGTCTACACCAAAGCCGTTGGTAAGCTGCTCAAGGTCGGCGTCGCTGTCGTCGTCGGAAACAGTAGAGCCGCCGCGCTCTTGGGCCATGGCCACACGAGAACGTTTAGCACTTTGGCGGAAGCTAGAGCTCGCTTGCTCGGTATTGTGCTCTGGCTCGTCATCGTTGTCCTCTTCACGCCTGGAGCGCTTGCGCGAGGAGGGCGCCATGATGGTCGTCGATACGCACTGAACCGCGCAGTGTATGTTGTGTGTGTGCGGTACAGCAGTGGGGTCTTTGCTTGTTTCAAGAAGTCTCACTTTCCAGAGGACGCGACGAGAGACGCGCTTGCGTGGAGCGCGCTAAACAAAAAGCGGGGCCGAGTGAAGCTTATTCGGCAGTCAGCGTTCGCTGCGATATCAAAGCACGTGATCTTCACTATGTCGGAAATGGCTATCTCAATTCGTCAATGCCGTTCACGATATGCTAAAATAAAATTATACTAAATGGTATTCAGCCGATATATCGTGCTGCGGCCAATTTCTCTAAACTTAGCCCAGCCATTTTCGAAGGCCTATCATGTCTCTTCGCCGACCCGCCACCGGATTCGGCTGCCAACATCGCACTGGAAGTAAATGCCGCCGAAGATGCGACTAGCTCCATCCTCTTTCACTGCTTGCTTAGCGCTTGTCGTTCGTTCTGGTGCCGACTTGCTTGATGCGCGTCACGTTAGTGCTCAGCTGAACTTCGATTCCATCGCCGCCGTTCCACGAGCTGATGACTGCGCCCGCTGCCGTGCCGAACATGGCGTGTGTGCTCAGATAGTCTTGATGGTCCCGTGTAGGATCGAGGAGAGGCTTCCAGCTGGGATCAACGAGACTGCATTGTAGTTGAGAGTAGTGATCGACGCAAGCTGGTATGGAAGGACTCGGTACCCCAAGAAGCGATAGCAGTGTTTGCGAGAGCGTGATTGAGGACTGCGTAGAAACGAGCAGAGGTGGTGACATTTTTGGCCAGGCTATTACCAACTCACAGGTTCGCTAGACGGTTCCACCCACTAAAAGTACAGGTCAGCTTTTGTGCTTAGATCGTACAAAACCCGGCTACATTAAGACTTACATCAGGCTACTCTCGAGGCAGAACCATGTGGTCTCTGTATCATACTCGGTGAGGTTTACTGAGTTGTTGCCGCCTTGCTCATAGACTTGGATGAGGTACTCCTCAAAATCTGGTGACTCTGGCGCCGGAGGTTGTGGTGCACGATACTTGGTCATATCATCGAGTCCACGAAGATGGTGTGCCTGGGGCGTATCAGGAATCCTAGGTCCGACTGGCAGGTCCTGACATTACCTAGTTCCGCTGGTAAAGGAGTGTACGCAACGTGGCAATGTGTGCCATCATCCGCGCGGGCAACGACGGCTTGCAGCAGCTTCCTCGTTTTCGCGGTCACGGTGCGCGTCAGCAGAGCTTACATTGGCACCAATCGGTGTAGCTGCTGTGCTGAAAGTTGCATCGATGGTAGCATACAGGCGAATGCCGTGAAACATCCATAGAAGAGTGTCGTGTGCGGCGTGAGATACTGCGAGGTGACAAACGCGTAGATATGTTTTTATATCACCAACACAGGTACAATGATGTCGCTTGCGCGCGTCCACCGCTGTCTTGAAGAGTCCAGGGCCCATATCTGGTTGAGTGTGGCCACTGCGACCGGGATGTTGCCGAATTTGCCAATGTCATAGAGCTCACTCAGACGCTGGGTGAAAAATACGCGATCGGCATGTGTCCGGCTTTCGGCTGCTGCGATGAAGTAAACCCACACAAGAGTATGTGCGCCTGGCGTTGTCTTCGTGATAGGTAAGACTAATGTGCGCAGCAAGTCCAGGGTACCGTTGACGACGTGGTCAGGGAGGAGTGCGTTATTCTGCTGCATAGTGAGCGTGTGAACCATCTTGAAAGACTCCCTAATAATTGCAACATTAAGATGATGAGAGCGCTTCATCGATGGGGAAAGGCCAAAGAACTCGAAGTAAAGCTCTTCTGAGGCGCACCAGGGCTCTATAGGCTCCGTTGCGCCGAGCAGTGGCGGCGTCATAAACATGAACCTGCAGGAATAATAAGTCTTAGCAAGAAACTCAGAGGAGAAAGTTGTTGCTCGGTTAAGGGAGTCAGTATATTGACAGAGGTCAGGTCACACACATTCTTCTTTGGTAGTCGAGAAAAGTCGACAGGTCTTGAGAGCCCAAAGGGTTGCCATTTTGCAATGCCATCAGGGAGCACAGCATGTTAAACAGATGAACGAAGTCCGATGATCCCGTCACTGTCTCGCCGACGAGTAAAATGAGGAGGGTGGCCCATGTTGACACGCTCAGAACGTCCTCCACACTGCCTCTCATGACATCTTGTCGTAAGCGAGCGAGAATCGCGGTGCGACCGATCTCTGCCTGTTGGCGCAGCTGCTTCTGCTGATTACCAAGATGGAGGGCTGATACGACCATGACGGCGCGCTGTACTAGCGGGTCTTGATGCGCCATAGGTAGTATGAGATCTCGATATCCGTTGCTGTCGACATCATGGGCGACTGTCATATACGGCGCTATGACCTTGGCGACTGGAGATTGAGTTTAGTCCTCGGCGCACGAGAGACAGACAAATCAAAGTTCCAGGGAGTAACTCACAGTGGTCCATCAGCATCACCTGTCCCGGCTTATATAAGGCGACGGGATAGTGGAGCGAAAACTTGCTTATCTGGGCGTCTTCAACGCCAGAAGCTCCTTGTTGCCTCAGTCGATGTGAAATAGCCTCGTCTATAAATTGCTGCGCACCTGACGCAGATACCACAGCGTCCTCGACATCGTCGCTTTCGTCCAAAATAAAGCCGGTGCTGTCGTCGGCGGTTGACCCCAAGCTTGGATAGGTGGCAGTATTCGAGACATCATCAGAAACCTCGCCCTCAGCATGGCGGGCTACCCTATAGGATGCCTCTATCGTTTCTGGAGTTCTGTTCTTTACGAACTGATAAATCTTTCCGATGCCCGAGCATTCAAGACCTTTTTTGATGCATTTGGCACATCTCGGTGTGCCTTTGTCACACTTGATACGTCGTTTCGTACATTGGCGACAGCTGTCATATCGCATCGCTCAATCTTCCCCCAGACCCGCCGAAGAGGACGAAAAGATCCACAGTCTAATACTGCTGTTGACGGGGATTCGGCAAAGGAGCGAGAGGGGAAGCTGGAAGTGTAAAATTGAAGATAAGTGTAAGCAGATCCGACTTCAGGGTTAGGGTTCATCACGAAATGGGGTTATTATTTATTGCATATCAATGTGCATTTACATATCTACATGTATGTGTGAGGGGTCACATATAAACTTCGTGCAAGAGTACTGATTAGAGAAACATAACTGGCATACTCAAGGTCATTTCAACTGATAGGCATGACAAGTGATTATTTCTTATCGAGCATTGAGACAGATGCAGAGAAGTGAACAAGACAAAAAAGGTGAATGTCTATTTTGAAAGTCGTTACCGCGGCTGCGAGATAGGATGAAAAAGGCGATTTCCGCTCAAGATTTATAGCTTAGCACTGCTAGACGCGTTCACTGGAACGCAGCAATCCGACTTGGTCTTGTACACCTCTTGACTGCTGAGGTTTCTGTTACTAGGAACGTCGATCGAAGGATTCGCTTCGAAGAAATCAGCTGGTCGTAGATGGACTGAGTGAGTCTCAACAGGCATGACTGGCCAGTCCTAGGAAACGTTAGTAACTCATCCGAAACCGTGTTTACAACAAATCATGCTTACCTCTACGCGTGGGTTGTGTGTAAGTCCAAATACCGACCATACGACGACGTCTTCGTCTTCGACGTTGTCGCCACGTGCCACAGCATCGGCAACGCCGCCAATCTCCTTCGTTGACTGCAGTGTAAAGCGGCCGCCGGCATAAAGTTCGTCGTCTTTATACTTGGTAACCCAAAGGTGATGTTGTGCGAAAGCTGCACGTTTGTTCTGAATACATTCGGAGTCCGCTAGCAGCAGTTGCGTCGCAGGAGGCGTGAGTTTGTACCCTACAGGGTTACCACTGATGCGGTTCTTTCGCGATGTGTTGACCATCTTGAACACACGGTTGTACTGAGGTGCAGCGTCTGCCCAGCTGGAGCGCTTGATGGGTGTCTTGCGAATCTCGTAGTAGTTTCCTCTGGGATTTGTGACCGCGTTGAGAGGAACTGGATGGGACTCCTCTTGGATCACAGTATTGGAATGGCCGTCGATGGCCGGGTCAATGCGGAAAGCAAAGATGTGTTGGTGGTTTTGAGCCAGCACGCCGGGACCAACCACATTTCCGTAATCGCTAGTCTTACCTGCATCGATATTGACAGAGCTCACAATACCAGTAGCACGTGTCTCAATATCGATACCGCCAGATTGATCAAACTTGTAGGCGAAGATGTATTCGTAGTTGGCCAGGGTAATGATGAATTGTACGACCAGCTCACGGCTGCGAGTAACCACCGCCCTTCCGGTCCGCCAGTTGGTATGTTTCCAGCCAATGCCGTTGTCCTGCTCATGAAGACAGATGACATTTGGCTGGGCTGAGATGCCACCTTTTGAATTGATGGTCCAGGCGTCGAAGTACTTGATAACTCCAAGACAATCACATCCGAGAGAGAGGTTGTTTGCGCAGTTACCCGCACCGCCATCGCCAAAGTCGAACGCCTGCTTCCGGTTGAAAGGCGCGCGTGCGTCTGCGTATGGTACCGTCATCTCACTGATTGATAGTCGGTACAACACGCTGCGACCATCGTAATGCACATCGTGAATCACCGCGCCTTCTCTTGGGTTGAATGACACTCTGAATCTCCAGTTCTGCCACTCGACCAGGGAGTTGTCTGTGACCTTGAATGATGGGCCGTCCGGCTGAATGACATCCAGCCTTTTGAGGTCTTTTCTTGTGCCATTGGGGAGTAATTCAGGCACATATTCTGCGTTCGTGCAGTGATCAAGAATCTTCTCCTCGTGCGTCTTACCGTCGAGGGCGTCTCCCCTGCCACCTGTGGCGAGACGCTCTACACGAATGATTTCGCGCTTGTGAGCGTCCATGATTGGGATGAGTGGCAGTGGGAAGGCGTAGAAATTTGAGTCGGGATTGCTGTTCCGTGTGTCTTGTGCAAAGATGAGTCCTTGGAAGTATCGGCGGTCCTCGTCTGTGAGATCAAGACCTCCGTACGGCCAAGGCTCAATCACTACCTCAAAGCCTTCGGGCAACGTGAACTCTTTCAAAGCATCTTGGAACAGTTTGGATTGTTTGCAAACATCCACCAAAATGTCGAACTCATCGCTGAAGCATATTAGCATAGTGTCCGTCGTCGAGTATAAGGCAATTGACGTACAGAGTGAGCGCGGGCTGAAACACCTTACCAATAACTTCATGCTCGAGCACTGTACCGGCCTTGACATCGACCGTGGCCTCGTGATAGTGTGGGATCTTGTCAGAACCGATCACGTCGTATTGGCATTTGGCTAATCGGTTGGGTCTTGCTGCAGCTGACAGCTTGCCATTGTGCTCGGCATCCAGGTAGCGACTTAGTTCAGCTTTTCGTGGCTCCTGGATGAATATTTCGCGGAAGCTGATCACATCCTTATCGTGGGATTTTAAAATGACATCTCTCGCGCTTTGAATTTCAGCAGCAGAGATGCCCTGAAGCGGGTGGGCGAAAGACATGTTGTGTAATTACAAGATTGTGAAAGGTGGATTGAGGTCAGAACACGAGGATGAAGGGAGGTTCTCACCTTTTATGTACATCTCCTACAAGTCATTGCTGTGGTCGGCAATAGCACCTCGCTCCCGCGGACTGCGTACAAACATCAGGATCTGACATAATGGAAACCATGGACAGAGGTAGCGATGGTACTAGGCGGTCTATTGGTTTCCTTGCATATCTCGTAATGGCTTATCGTTCGTCTAGACCGGGGAAGTGATCTACTCTTTCCTCGAAGATTGCAAGCGTACTAGCCATAGCCGAACAGGTGTGACAAGAAGGACGCAGGGAGCCAAGTTGCCTCGACCGGAACGACTCCGCCTTATCATCAGCAACGAATCGGCATCCTCGGCATCAGCCCTAAGTCTTGCGCCTCATACCGCTTATCGTAATGGACTTTACTTAAATCGGTAACGAAAACGAGAACTTCTACTTGCCCTATCACCATCGCCTCCACTTGTCAACTTTAGAACTGTAAATCACAGCCATCAGGATAATTCTACTTTGTTTCTCGCTCGTACTACCCAATGCAGCAATGGAAACGAGAAAAAGCACATCTATCTTGAGTCTAGCGCTCCCTTCCCCTTGCGGAAACGGAAGTGAGAAACCTTATTCTTGACGATTCGAAACTCACAAGCCTATAGGCCTATATGCCACAATCAATAGATAAGATAGCCCTCTATCTCACAAGGGCTCTGGTCTACACCGTACCATTATTCGCAGGATTTAATGTTCAATCATGTCCTTATCGCTCACTATTCTGTGCCGAATAGCTCGGGATGGAGACAGCGACGCATGCTCGATGGGCAACATTCTAGCCTCATTGAATCTTCAAGATAACCCTTATCTCTAGATGTCTAGATGTCGCGGACTAACAGATGACCCATTGCCAATTGCAACTGCCCCCTGTTGCTCTCACACGAACCGCACCAGGGATCATTGATACATCGCCAAACTCATGGATCTTACAACAATGGAAGTCCATGACGCGAAGGGAAAAGAAGGGTCATACCAGGAACATAGCTCGGGAAAGCTCAAAATGGAAAAAGCTGAGCCTGGGACGGTTGGCCTTGTTGAAGAACTTCCTCGCAAATTCTCAGTATGGTCTCTGGGCTCGCTCCTAATTTGTCTCATGGCAACATGGGAGGCCTTGAGCTCAGTTGTCGCCCAGGCTTTAATCAGCGGTGGAGCACCATGTCTCTTCTACAATTAGTATGTGAAGGTTTCAGCGCAGGTGTGTCGACTCGCGAAGCTGACATCAATCGTGTAGTATCATTTCCTTTCTGGGTACGTTGGCACTCGCAGCCTCAATGGCTGAGATTGCTTCCATCTATCCTACAGCCGGAGGTAAGTTGCAAGACTCACAAACCCAACGGCGCATCGATTGTCTGACAATACACATAGGTCAATACCACTGGGTCGCCTGCCTTTCGCCAACGTCGAAACGAGCCGTAGCATCGTGGTTCACCGGCTGGATCTCCGTCGGCGGGCAGATAGTTCTAACCGCATCGGCTGCCTTTGCTGCCGGTCTTCAAATGGTGGGCATGATCAATCTCAACAACCCCGACTTTGTGGCCCAGCGATGGCAAGGAATGCTGTGTTACTGGTTCATACTAGCATACGTGCTGGCGCTGAATGTTTGGGGCTCGCGCATCCTGCCTCACGTAAACATTGCGGCGGGTGTCTTGCACGTGGTGGGCTTTGTTGTGATTACCATTATTCTGGGAGCAATGACTGAAGAGAAGCACACTGCGGCATATGTATTTACGGAGGTCTCTAATACAAGTGGCTGGCAGTCGGATGGCATCTCGTGGTTGGTGGGGCTCTTGTCGACAGTCTACCCGTTCCTTGGGTCAGTGTCACTTAAAAACTCTTTGCGACTCTTATGATCATGAAGACTGACCAAGAACAGATACGACGCGGCTGCACATATGGCAGAAGAGCTTGACAACCCCGCCCGCTATGTTCCCATCGCAATGGTTGGATCGGTCACCGTCAATGGTATGCTCGGCCTCATCTACTGCATCGTCTTACTCTTCTGCCTCGGCGACCTGGACGAGCTTCTGGCAACGACCACCGGCTTCCCATTCATGCAGCTATTCCTAAACTCAACTCAGAGTAAAGTCGGCGCAACAATCCTCTCAGTCGTAATCACACTCACCGCGACTGCCGGCACATTCGCTGGCCTCATCTCCACAAGCCGTACAGGCTGGGCGTTTGCTCGCGACGGTGCCATGCCGTACAGCAAATATTTTGCACACCTCGACACCAAGCGCGAGATTCCGGTGCGCATGTGTGTGTTGCTCACCGTGCTTCAGGCTCTGCTTGGCTTGCTCTACGTCGGTAACACAACCGCGTTCAATGCCGTGCTTTCGATGGCCATCCTGGGGATCTATGCAAGCTACGTGCTACCCATCGCTTATATGCTGTTGTATGGTCGTAAACCCAGCTCGCACCGCGTTGTACGTTTTGGTCCATTCAGCCTCGGCAGATGGGGTCCAGCTGTCAACATCATTGCGCTGCTTTGGGGCACTCTGGCGATGCTGTTCAGCATGTTCCCATCATATCAGCCAGTGACTCCAGCGAACATGAATTACTCTTCCGTCGTGATGGGAGGCTGGGTTGTGCTTGGTGCGGTCTACTATGTCGTGTTCCAGCGGAAATCCTACGAAGGGCCTTCTGACCTCCCCGCGGACACAGAATTGTATTGAGAGATTCGCGGTGATCAAACGAGACACCGCGTCACGCAGCGGCAACAAATCCATGGAAGATAAAAATAGTAGACGCAAAAGCAGTGGAAACGACAGGATACTTTTGGCAGAGTCATACCATTAACCGAATCAAGGTTAGATCTATATCTCATGTTTATAGCCTATTCGAGCCGACCAATCACAGCGCCACTCTGCTTTATAACGACTATCGTCACGACGTCATGGCCTGATAAACAAAGCCTCCCTTGTTGCGAGGCACAAAATTAATCTCCATTGTTAACACCGCTCGTTTTCCTCGAACTTATTGTTTCATGTGACTCCCGAACAAAGAACGAAACGCATCGAAGACGCCATGTATCTTGCAAGCCTACATATCTTGCCTTTTGGATGCTGCTGTGGAGGGTGTACTGCAAACAGCAAGACGATTCGATCCTGGAGATTGAAACGTTCACATGCGGCTCATCCGCTGCTTGTGAAACGTGATAAATCTTCACGTTTCACCAACAGCACACTCGCTTTCCGCCCACTGGTATCTACAGGTGTCACCGCATTTGGTACTCACATCTCGAAAACCACAAGACCTACATTTGAAATCAAGGACTTTCCGAGCACGATCGAGCAACTGCGAAACCTGAGAGGCGTAATCACTTGAGACTAAGATTGCAAGATGTCGACTCCGAGGTTTGTCGACGGCGTCAACGCTTCTGTCAGTATTCTCAACGACTTGCTGCAAACGTACATGCCACTCCAAGTAGACTGGACCATCGGACAGACGAGCTACACACTCAAGCTTCCCGGTCTCACCGTTCGCCTTGAGAATCAGTCTGGCATGACTGTGACCGCGACCAGCGACACCATCCCGCGGAAACAACTCGATTCCCAAGGGCACGCGCTTCGGAGCATTGTGGAAGCGGCACTCGGCGAGCTGTCATGGTCAACTATGGGTTTCGGCGTACTGCTGCTTCAACTAGGCGAAGAAGCTCTCTCGCACTTCGAAGTCTTCAACACCGCCCAACAACTGCTTAAGTTGCAACGCTTGGGACACACCCAACGCCCGGGAGAGAAGGTTCCGGAAGCCGCTTGGGATGCAACCTCCAGCGACTGGAGATCAGTCATCTCTAATCCTCTCGGAGTTGACCTCCTCACAGTGAACGACACTGCCAAATTCCTGCTTGGCAAGGGCATCACCCAGATTCTCGCCAACCTGCCAAGTGCGCTGCGCGTGCTGCATGTTGAGCCTGTGTTCCGCAAAGACCTGGTTGCGAAGTTCGCACGCAGAAGGGAGACCATGCGAGACCACCTGGCATCTTTGAGCAGCAGTAGCTTGCGCAAATGCATCAAACCGTCGGAATTGCGACAGGGCAAAGATTCAGTCGAGGACATGGCGGAGATCCTGAGCACTCCAGAGGTCACTTCCCATGGTGCTCCACGCAGAGTCATGCAATCGATCGTTCGATACGGATTTGTTATCCCAGGAAAGCAGATCGGGGCCACGGGCACCCAGAACGAGATTGCCTGCGGCGCTTCTTTCGGAATAGGGATCTATTCCAGTCCTTCGACTGATTTCGCATCAATCTATGCGTACGATGATACACACCACGGAGAGTGGGGCAACCCCGCCGATGTGCCTGGCATGCGTATAGTCGTGTGTGCTACACTTATGGGCCGGCCCATTGAAGTCTCGCGTGACGCGACACGGAGGACGGAGGGGATCTCCAACGAGAACGCGGATTCCCACGTTTCGCCAAATGGCCTGGAGTACATCGTCTTCGATGAGGCGCAGATCATTCCATGTTACGTGCTGCACCTTGACTACGGCTCCGAATTGGCGAAGAAGCATTTCGCTGCGTACCAACAGAAGCCTTGGAAGGCGATCAAATTGCAGTCTAGAGTCGATTGCATCACGACGCGCGAGACCGAGGACACTCCGGCAGCCAAGGTCGCCAGGAAAGAGGCGTTGAAGGCAGCTGCCTCTAAATGGTTTCTGTACGGCTATGGGCCTGCGACTGGAACCAATTTTGTGATTGAAGAAATTGGAGATGTTTGCGATGACGAAGAAGAGTACGGCGAGTACCAGGGGCTTCGAGTCGAGCAGGAGGATGATTGGGAGATGTAACGTACTCGCTCTGAGGATGAGAAGACGTCTTGGTTCGATGAGTTTCAGACTGTAAGAACAACCAAGAAGCAGGTGCGAGTCAGGTGATAGATACAAATTCACAAGTTGATGGACCAAAAATGTTCGGGCACATATTTGTAGCGTTCACTCATTTTTTGGCAATGAGCACAAGTCTCGTTTATTGCAAATGCCCTCAATGGAGCCGCATTGTTGTTACGGCTTGGGCCAACCTTGGTAGACGGTCTTGGAGCAATGTCTCGTGGCAAACTACGCCGGTGCAGTAAGTGTAATGGGAAATAATAGGTTACGGTGCACAAGTGCGCCAAGGTAGCTCAAGGTTGCACAAGACCAGCACCATGAGCTCCAAGATCGGATATTCGGAAAGTGGTATGTTCCGATGAGGCCGAAGAAAGCGGTGTCTGCCTGCATGCGGAGGAGGGCAGATGACAGCACATTCGCCAACTGCGGAAATGCATGCATGCCTCAAGGCATGTAGTCATAAATTAGTACACCACCCATATGATACGTACAACCTTCGCGCTCGCAGGAGGACTGCAGCTCAGTAAGGTCGGGCGCATGTTGGTGTATAAGAGTGTCAAGTCCAATAGCGAAAGTGAGCAGTCACAGAGTTCTGAGTGACGCATTCGCATGGCTGCAGGATCCGGATGGCGGGCGCGTAGCGAATATGCATGAAATGCCACACAAGGTTGTGATGAAGCCTATCGGCTGTGGTGGAAGGCTCATCGCCGGGCAGCGTAGGCAGCTGACAGGCGCTTTCGCAACACAAAGATGCGTCTGGTCTGTTGCACCGCTGGGCAGAAATGCCGGAATGGGATGCGTCAGATGACATGGTGATGTCTTCAACCAACAACATCGCGGAGTTTTGCGGCAGGCGGAATGCCTCGACTTGGAAAAGTCGTTGTGCACGGGTGCCGACAGTGCCGAGCATCGACTTCAGGTCCTGGGGTTAACTTTGTTCAGACATGTATTGACACACCGCACACAAGGGCTGCATTGGCAGGGCTCTTGGCCAAGTAATCTGTGCTAGCTATTTGACAAGTATTCGAAGTGAATGTACTGCTGTGGCTGGTGATGGAAAAACAACAAAGCCATGCGTCACCGCAGCACAAACACAAGGCCACTGGGAGGTATGCCATAACTCGAACCCAAGGACGTGGTTGAGCAAAGTACAGTGCACCGCTCATGGCGGCCACGCTAGTCAACAGCCTTGTGACCATGGCTACCCTAATATCCGGCAGTCAACGGATGCCGTCAGACCGCGGACCGCAACGCTAATACAGCCCTGGGGACGATCCTTGCATGTGAACAAAGATTCGCTCGACATCATGCCTGTAGATTGACACCGATATCACGTCAGACTACCCATCCTCGGACTTTGGCGGAGACTCCTTCACACATCGCCGAAGCAAGCTGTGATGCCGCCGCTGCTTACCGATGCTGCCTGCCACTTTACTTCATCGGCCTCGCCCTTTGACAAACATATCGTAATCGATCGGTGTCAGGCGCAAAGGATTTTGGGCAATGCTTGATTCATAAGCGAGCGGACAGTCATTCAGATCCTTTGCGTCTGTTACCTTGCTGACCTCTCTTAACTTTTTTCTGGTAAACGAGAACTCTTCTATTGACTACTTCCCTTGACAACTTTTGCATTCACCTTCAACCGATAACCTTTCCGAGCCTACATCAACCAACTTATGCAGCCGAGCCGAGCCACAACCACGGCCTCTTTGGCGATCTTCTTGGGGGCGCTGCCACTGATCGCAGCTCATGGCGACGAACACATGGAGGCCGGCCAGGAACATGAGCCCAACATGGTTGCAGGTACTCAAGAGGCAGTACCAAATTACTTCAGACATCCACACTACGCGGGATGGATGTACGCACACATTGCTCTGATGATAGCAAGCTGGGTCATTGCGCTCCCGCCTGCTCTCATGCTCAGTGTCGCGCGATCAAAACATCATCTGCCGGCTCAATTGGTATTCCACAGCATCAACGGCCTAGGGATGTTTGCTGGATTTGTCTACAATCAGTCGACACCGGACTTGTACGCGAACAACTCGCATCATACAATTGGATGGGTCGTCACATCACTTACTGTGCTGTGGACATTGATCTCGCTTGCAGTAGCGTATGCGAATCTCCAAAATAAGCATGAACACCAGACGGGCTTTCCGCGGACTACAAGCCAGAGTCGTGTTGGAGATGCCTCATTTGAGGACTACGTGGAAAGTCCCTCCACATATCGCTACTCTCGCGATTCGGGAAACTTCTCTGGCGGTTCTCGAAGCAACAGCTCAGATTCAATCTTCGAGAAGGAAGAGACGATCCCACTGCAAGATGATCAAGCTCGCAGCGACTTCGAAGCCCAGGATGCCACAGAGTCTAGCGATTTCCTGCGTGGAAGCAAGCTGAAAGGTGCGTTTGCGCGCGCCAAACATTTCGCCTTCAATGCACGGATTTTGGCGACTCTGCGCATCTCACAGATCGTACTCGAGAAGTTCCTATTGCTACTTGGATTCCTCGCTGTCACCAGCGGCTTCGTAGTCTACGGCGGTCTCTTCAAAGATCGCGAGATCTACTCGGGGCTTGCGCATTACATCAAAGGTGGCATCTTCTTCTGGTATGGATTACTGACTCTCGGACGGTGGATGGGTGCTTTTGCGGAATTTGGATGGGCATGGAATGTGCGTCCACAAGGCGCGCAAGTCTCTAAGTGGAAATCTCGCGTACCATCTGCCGAGTTCACGGAGTCCTTCGTCATCTGGTTCTATGGTGCGAGCAACGTCTTCCTCGAGCACCTCAACAACTGGGGCAAGGCATGGAGTCCCCAAGACTTCGAGCACGTCAGCATCACCATATTGTTTTTCGGCGGCGGACTACTGGGCATGATGATTGAATCGCGAGCGCTACAGAACCTGACAACTTTGTCTGCGCAACCGCACAAGAGCGCATTCCAAGAGTTCGAGACAGACGAAGCTGGCTTCAAATTCGTCAGCGGGAACTTCGTGCAACCCGATCAGCACCCGAAGCCATCAAACACTAAAAGGCTCTCGCTCAACCCGATGCCAGCTCTGACGATCCTGTTCCTCGGCATGATGATGGCGGGCCACCACCAAAGCAGCATGGTCAGCACAATGCTACACGCACAATGGGGCATGCTCTTCACCGGCTTCGCCATGGCGCGATCAGTAACCTACATAATGCTATACCTCAAGCCGCCGACTTCGCACCACCCCTCTCGTCCACCCAGCGAGCTCGTCGCAGCTTTCTGCTTGACAGCCGGCGGCATACTATTCATGAACAGCGCGCGAGACGTCGTCGTCACGATTGAGAGCAACGGCCTGGACGCCATGACCATCTTCACGCTGACGATCGGTCTGACTGGCGTGATCTTGGCCTGGGAGCTGGTGTGCTACACGATCAAAGTTTGGGCTGCGAGGAGCGAGCAGCGTCGCAGCCGCATCTGATCCTCTGCGGCCCTCGACCGGCCTGTTACGGGTCAAAATGACAGCTCAGGACGAAAGAAAGGGAGCAAATGGAAGAGTGGGCAACACTGGCGTATGACAGTACTGGCGTATGACAGTACTTTTGGCGACTTTCCTTTTAGCGCCTTATACCCCTCTGCAATGCACGCACGCATAGCAGAGTGGCGCGGCTTACTAATGAGATGACGATATACACTTGGCTTCGTACATAATAATTAATTGTTAAAGATCCGGTTTCTCATACAATCACGAGCATCGTCCGTCTCCTGCTTGTCTAGCCATTTATTGGCCTCGACGTGCCTTCAGAAACCACAATCATCAGTGATCGGTGACCGACGCAGCAAAACGTGGGATTCATCCGCGCCTCATTCTCCCTAGTCCCGCGGTTAAACAATAGTGTACGTGGGTCGAGGTGATGCCGAGCTATTGGTAAAACCACAAGCGCCGGATCGTTCGACGCATCTCTCACGACCCTTCTTCCGAAGCCTCAGCGCAACATGCACAATCCTCATGGACGGGCGGCGTTCACCACTCCACCGCTCACAGATAACACAAAAAGTAAACATCTTTACAAAAAAAATATTCAGAACTATGGTATAGCGCTCGCTAACAATTTAACAAACAGAACGAGAAAAACAGAGCAAAGAGCAGTAGCAGAAGCCGCGACTGTCTCGACAGAGCAAGCAGCGATAACCAGCTAGCCAAGAGCCTCGGTGGTACGAAAACAAAGTCAAAGGAAATGTTGGATTAAATAGAATTCGCGAAAGCGAAAACAAGAGGAAAGAAAACGCCCCTGTATTTCCACCCAACCCGTGACCCCATGGGGTGCTGCCGCTAAGAGTTACAAAAGAAAAAATTGGCTGAGACGCGTACATTTCGGAGAGGTAGAGGTAGAGGTGCTGGTGAAGTGAGTGATTCGGCACATCACACTTCTGAGGGCTTAGGCAAATCGTTGGCGAAGCTCTGCGAGCTCATCCCTCTCGGCTCTTGCTGGTGAAGCAGATAACTTCACAGTGGGGAGCGAGGGCAGTTCTTTGTCTCTGCTCTCCACACTCAAGCGGCTGTTCGATTCACCAGACAGACGGCCTCTGAACCTTTCATCCTTTGGAGGCGTTGGAGGTGGCCCACCGCCCCAGCTTGGCCTGCCTTCGCGTTCTTCAAAGGCTCCTTCAACTTTAGGAGGCGTGGGTGGTGGGACTTCGCCAATGGTTTCCGGTTGCATGTTCGCATTGCCAACGATCGGTATCGCTTTCGGGAAGGACTTGCGCTGGCGGCTGAAGTTTTCGTAGCTTGCTTTGGGTGTCGGATGCGGTGGCGGTGTTCTGCTGACCTGACTCGAGCTTTCAGCCGCTTCTCCTATCACGGGCAACACAGCTCCATCAGAGTCATCACGGCCAGTGGCCCCGAGCATGCGGTCAGGAACGTCTTTCTCGTCAGCACCGCGGCGGGTGGACTTTTCAGCCGAACGCTCGGCGTTTTCGATGACGCGACTGGTGCCGGGTGGGTTTGTTTTGTCTTGATGCAAATTGATGCCACCTAGGACAGGATCATCAATTGGAGGTTGGATGCCAGGTGGGAGAATCAGTCCAGTAGCTGCTTCCAGAGTTCTTGAGAGACGTGCATTTTCTGCACGTTCACGAGACATCGTCATGCCAGAGATAAATTTGACGAAGCGATCACCGTATCTCTCAGGAGGAATGGGCGAAATCTGCGACTCGTTGCCGCCCATGCCCTTCCAAAAGTGTTCGCATTTTTTCAGGAAGTTGTACTGGAAGACTTGTCAGTCGATGCAACAAACGTAAAATCGAGACGCAACTCACCCTAGTCAGGCAATCGATAATGCCCAGGTAATAGATCTCTTCACCCGGGAGGTCATTTTCATGGGTTGCTTGGAAACCGCCATCGTCCGCGTAAAAGTAGAAGTCCTTGCGGTGCCCATCTTCGGGCATCTTGTCAAGCATCTGGTCCATAGGCACGGGCTTTTCTTTCTTGACCATTTCTCTCAGCTCCTTTGCTCGCTTCGCGGTCTCGAGCTTACTGGGCGTGCGAGCCAAAGCGCCCATGGCAGGGTGATTCTGCTCTTCTGCGTTGTCGCTACCCGGCTGGAAAACCTTGAGCGTCTTGTCGCGCAGCTGTTCTTCGTTGCCTCGTTCCAGATCGTGGATTCCTACCAACATTGAATAATCCATAATTTTCAACTTTTGCAGTAGCGCCACATCGCGCTGCATCTGGGCAACGAATGCTTCTTTCTTCGTTGGGCCGAACTCAAGGTGCAGGTTCCGTCGTAACCAGTTCAAATCTTTCAGTGTCGCACGAGGATTCTTCTCCAGTTCCTCCTCTTTGAAGTCCCTGCCGATTGTGCTTCCTTTCAAATCGAACGTCCTATGAATATCGCGATGAGGAGGGAAAAGGTTGTTCATGACGACGAAGTGAATCTTCCTGCCGTAGGGAATTTTCACTCGGTGCAGGCCGTAGAATTGCGAAAGCAATGTGTTGGGATTATCGCAGACGTGGTCGTAGTACTGCTTCAAGATCTTTCGTAGGAACTTGTGCTCGCCATGGTGAATTGTCTTGATGATGTATTTGTAGTCTCGTGAGAAATAGAAGAATGATCCACTTTTGCCAGGAGATCCGAGCTCGGAAAGAATGTATTTCGATGTCAAGGACATGAGGTACTCGGCCGGGTCCAGTCGGAATTTTGCTCGCAAGTCACGGAACACCCAAGGTGCGTAATCCTTGAACTTGAAGTCGTATTTGGCGCTTGGTGTGAGTTCGTTTCCGGTGATGTCGAAGCTGAATTTGTGTTTTGCGTCAAAGTCAGCATCGGTAAGCTTTCGGTCCAGTTTTGCGTTAGTCCTGCTGACAGTGAAGCGGATTCCAGTGAGCATGTTATACGCGGTGACATAGTTGACATGGTTCTCGTCGACTTTCGTTCCCACAACAACTCTGTCGTCGTCAGTATCCACGCGTGCCTTTTTGGAGGCCCGCTTGGCCTTGATATGTTCTGTCCACCGTGTCACGTCTTCGTCTTGCGGAACATCATCATGATGCATGTTGTCAGAATTTATTGACCGGGTCACCCGTCGAGCCAGCTGCAGCGAGCCACGTCTTTTGGTTGGTGTGTTAGGTGAGAAGCGGCCAGTGGAGGACACAACGCCATCCGTGGAGCTGATAGGGTGCTCTTGACTATCGCGCGAAGAGCGTGAGGTAGCGAGCTTGGGTACTTCCAGGGTATGTCTTTGTCGAAGTCCGTCTGGGCGGCCAGGAGTGCTGGAACCTTGTGTGTTAGGCGTTTGTGAGGCTGGCGGCTGAAATGCTGGCGGGGAGGAAGCCCGATGGACTTTCTTCTCGGGCGCTCTCAGTCTGCCGTCTGGACCAGTATTACTGCTTGGTTGAGCTGGCGAGCTCTCCTTGACAACTGGTAGAGTTGAGTTCGGCGCCATTGGCGAGATGTTCGAGTTTGATCTCTGTGGCGTGCTGTTCACCGCTACCTCCGCATTAGGAGATGCCATCGCCGACCATGCTGTCGTTGTCTTGACCGGCGCAGTTGGCTTGCCGTTAGCCACAGCTTGGTGGAAGTATCCTTCCTCTGCGGCTCCCAGTCTAGGCACAGCCTCTTTGACAGACTCGCCGGACTTCTTTCCATCATCCAACTGACTGCTCCTCCGTGACCGCGAGCTCAAAGCCGTGCTCCTGGCACTCGCGGCGCGCTCCTGTGATGTCAAACCACCTGGCACAGTCAAAACACTGCCATCTTTTCCTCCAATACCCTCTTTGATATCACCAGCCGGTAGGCCAGAAGGTGTCCTCGGCCATCCTCCAGGGAGAGCGTCTACTGCAGGCGTGGCCGCCTCTTCCCCACCGTATCGTTTTCCTCCACCAAGCCCGTTCACGAGGCCGCCGCCGCCGTACGAGACACGGCGGCCGGCGTCCGCGTCCCCTCCAGCGGCAGCGGTAGCCGTGGCCATGTCGAAACTGTGCACCATGTAAATGCCACCGGCATTGAGATCTGAAGACTTCCTCAGAAGGACATTATTATCCCCCTCCTGGGGTAGGGGAGCCGAGGTCGCCAGTGCTGTAATCGTGAAAGGCCGGTGTGTCGATTCTGGGAGCGATGCGAGTGTGACTACTCCAGCGGCTATGTCGTCGTTCGCGTGACGTTGGGTACCCAATGTTCGCACCGATGCGAATGTCTCAGAGGCAGGGTGCCAGCCACAAACAGTAAGCAATCTCTCGTGTCCGCGCGGTCGTGGGGCTGTGCTGGCGGAGTTTGTGCAGGTAGTAGTAGAAGCAATCGAAGGATGAGCGGCGGTGGGGTATGTAGAAGGAGATAGCGGTGGTCACGGCGGCATCAATGTCCAGCAAACGGGGTCGTGAAGATTGGGAGATGGGGGTGCGCTGGTGTTGTCTAGAGATTGGCGAGGAGCGTCGTGAGCAGTCTAGCGCCGCCCAAGCCGGGCCAACTTGGTAGAGGGCTGCACGGACGGGCATTGTACTGCTCGCCAAGTAGCCGCAGCCCTACGCTCGTCATCGCCGCGCTATGACTGGCCCGGTGATACGAGTGCACGCATAGAGTCCTTTATCTATAACTGCTGCTATCCTACATATATCCCATGCAGTATCACTCCCCAGCACTTGGCGGCGACAGAAACCAGAACATCCAATTAGCAGGTACCTGCCGCGAACCCTTCCCTACCACCAAACTCTTTTTTCAAACTATTGAGAATGGTCCATCCGCGTCGGTCCGTGGTACGCGTTGTGGTACCATATTTATGCAAGGTCCCCTATGAAAGCTGTAGAAATCTGCAAGCTGTAACGTGCTCCACGGATTTGTGGGTCAGGGGCTTCCTTTATGAGATTTGTCAACCAAAATCTAAGCATCAGGGCAGCTAACCAGTCGTTGGCATAAAGCATTGCATAGAAGTCTGTTCTAGACCGCCTACAAACCAATGGCGACATCCGGCCATGTCTTGCTCCTGTATAATATCGTGGACGATCAAGCGGTTCTGTCTGCCCTCGAGAAACACGACCTCCTGTATGATGCCAGCCTTATTCCTTCTTCTTTCCGTCGCCGAACTAAGAAACATGCACTTCGCTCGTCTTGATGATCGCCCTTCCACTGGCCCCATCAGACACCTGCCACCCGTGCAAAGGAGCCTCATCGCTCTCGCTACCATTTTTACTCGGGGTGTCCCAATGCACATACCCCTCATTGTCTGTCCGAAACACTTTCCGAGGCTCATGCATCGAGACAACGTGCGCGTTGTACGGGCCTTTCGCTCCGCTGAGATGGTCCAGAGAATGACCGGATGGGTCGCGCTGTTCAAGATATCCAGACCGGCCATGCGTACGTCCAGTGCGGCCGGCTGTGAGGGCGCGGGCTTTTTCGAAGAACGTGATGAAAAGCGGTTTTATGGTTGGGAGGCAGGCGGCTACAATGCCGATGTTCATTTCGACGATTTGCCAGACGTCTGTTACCAATCGTCGTTAGCAATCACAGGCTGTGAATTTAGGTGTCTTTGGGATGTGCTTAAGGGCAACATACAATACCATGAGCCTTCGCCAGTGAAATCTTGTACCTCGAAGAAGTGGTACTGCATCGGCGTTTTGTAGATGGCGGTAGCCGCTGCGAAAAAGCCCAGGCTGAGGATACAGATCAAACCAATTTTTGTGCGCCTCGTGAGCTGCAATTTCCACACGAGTGGAATGGGAAGAATAGCGAAAAGCAGATCGGTGGCGATGTTGACGGCTGTGCTGGTCAGCGTCTGAAGGAAAAGCTGAACGAGATGCACAAGAATATCTTACAGCTATTAAAGACGCCGACCTTCTTGAAGATATCCACGCTGTAGCATGTGCCAGTCCCGGTAGGCGCTCGCAGCGTGATGTCGTAGCCCGCGGCCACAGGGTTGCACTGCAAGATAATGGCTAGTACTGAGCCGATGGTGAACATGACGAGGAATACTAATTATCTTCTTGTCAGTCAAGATGAGCGGCCGTGAAGTACATTGCAGACTAACACGTACCTAATATGCCTCGCAGTGCCCATCTGTAATTAGTCCGCTGTGTCAGGCGAAGCAAGAATACGGCAATCGAAAGCTTGATAAAACTGTATGCGAGGATGACAAATATCGAATAGAAGTATAGCCATGCGAACATGGGTAGTACCCATTGAGGGTGATACTGGAGGATTTCGACGTGCTTGCCTAAGCCGAGGCGCGACAAGGAAACGATGCTGACGAGACATGCTGTACTGAGAAGCTACGAAGAGAGATGGTCAGTCTGTGTCATAGCTGCATTCACAGTATCATGTCTTCACATACCATCGCTATAGTCATGAGCCAATCGTCCAGACCTGCCATGCTGATCAGTCTGTGTCTGTGTCCAAAATCTCACAGTATCATACCAAAAGCTTTCAATATTTGGGTCCGAACCCACACGCGCAGCAACACCGCCAGTAAGGCCAGCCCATAGAGAGTCCCAACAACCGCGAGAAGCTGTGCTGTACGATCTTCAATGTCTTTCTCCGGCGTAGATGGTACATTTGGGCCACCTCCCGCCTGTCGGGCTATGATCTGTGGGCTGAACATGCTCAGTTCTCATAACGAGACGTATGCTGGAGTCAAAATGATCGCTCCTCGTGGGAGAAAATGGAACAAATGAGCTTCAGCGCTTGAAGTAGCGAGCAACAGCATGAATGATGGCCATGTATACCGCACTCTCTCGCTTCACATCATCAGCCGCTGGTCGACTTTACATGCACGCATGCGTTAGGGGTCGTTTCATCGCTTGCGGGTTTCTCAAGAAAGGCGGCGGACGGCACAAACTGCTGTGTTCGCTTCCTTATGCAGTAAGAGATCCGACTTGCGGGCATCCGCGGTAGCAAGAAGCCAGCAGTGGCTTTTCGACTGCCGATGTCAAGTGTATGCAGGCCATGCCGCGATACCCTAGGAGCCCTCCCCCGATGCTTCCCTGCGGCATATAGCTTCTTTTACATGTGCAAGCAGGGATGTTCAGTCTTAGCG
This sequence comes from Cladosporium sp. BSL10, assembly GCA_001553865.1. Taxonomy (NCBI): domain Eukaryota; kingdom Fungi; phylum Ascomycota; class Dothideomycetes; order Cladosporiales; family Cladosporiaceae; genus Cladosporium; species Cladosporium sp. BSL10. The sequence continues at coordinate 245,291 of LJJI01000204.1, forward strand.
AGTTTGGGCAGTGAGGGGGTGTACAATGACCGCCGCAGCTCCGTGTAGTGTCGCGTAGGGAAGATGTTCTGTAAAATAGGATCTGCCATCGCTCTGTGCGGTCTTGCAAAGACACATCGCAACAGATTGAGCAGGTCCTCACAGTGCCCGGATACTTAGAACAGAGCTTGAGTTGAGTGAACTTTGGAGGATATCACTGCATGCAATCAACGACCTTGAGTCTGAGCCTAGACATGCAACGCGCACTGGCGATCCAGGATGGTAGTAAGCGGGCAAATGAGATTTCGAGGAATAGAGTGAGATGGAGAGCTGGCGGAGTCAAGCTGGAGTTCGCTTATCAGTTATAGCTCAGAACGTTCTCGGCTGTGCGGTTCCTTGATTCTATTGCATATTATGTCCATTGGCAGGGGCGCCAAACGGCATAGAAGTCCGCTTGATGTGTGGCTTCGTCGCTCTTCCACACTAGATCCCGTGGCAACAGTCATCAGTATTGCAAGCAGAAGTCAATCCCACATTGTGAAATGTTCTGAGTGCAGGAGGATTGAGGGCATCAACAGCTCGCTCCACAAGCTCTCAGTGTGGGACCGGCAGCCCGCATCCGAACATCCGAAGTGCAATATCAACGCACGCACGGAGAGCTTTGTTCTCGCGACGCTAAATGCCTTCAATGTCCACAGTCTTGCCATCCAGACCGAAGGGATTCATATGGACATGACAAGCAAGTGCTTTTGATCCTAGGGCAACATCCTCCAGACGAGTGCCCTGCTCGGACATGCATTCTTCAAGAGATGATCTCCGTCGTGGCAAACGCCCCTAAAATGCAGCTACAGGGGCCCAAATCCTCAACACCATCAAGCGAGATTCTCTGCCGGGAGCCAACTCCATTGCACATCGAATGTTACTGGACCGGGCGATAGCATTTTTGGCTGAATGACTACCACCCTCTCGTCGGGGACCTGTTCCCTTAGCATATGTCTAGCGGCTCTACTACACAATGCCCTGGGTGCTCTCTGTGGTCTATTACTGGCAGCCCCGAGCCCTGCCTTGTCGGCCCATTAGATACTCGGCTGTAAAGAGCCTCGTGGCAAGATAGAACCCGGCACATGTATGCGAGGGTGGATTGCCATTCTGCATTGTCGAATCCTATGGGATCTCGCGTGTATATAAGGTAAAACTGACGGCGCTTGGTTGCACAGCCTCGTACCTGTATTGCTGTGTTCATTCTGTCCAACTCATCACAAAGCTATGCATCATAAAGCTCTTCTCCTTTCGGCAGCGGCCGTCCTTCCTGTCACTTCTGCTCTTGCTGTCAACGGCAAGGGATCTTACCTAGAGACCGACGCTTATGCGGCGCGCGCGGTGGTCAATCAGCAAGATTACCAACGAAACAACTCACCTAAGTCCTGGGCAGTCTGCAATGACAAGAATACAGTCGTACGTAAAGAATGGTAAGTCTAATTTTCAATCGGTCCCCACAGCGAGAAGGTGCTGAAGACAATGCCTAGGAGCGAATTGACAAAAAAAGAGAGGAAAAAGTACATCGCGGCAGTCCAATGTCTGGGCAAGCTCGAAGCAAAGACACCACTGTCGGAGGCACCCGGCGTGCGCCGTCGCTACGATGACTTCGTTGCAACACACATTCAACAGACCTTCTCCGTACACAACACAGGCAACTTCCTCGGATGGCATAGATTCCTCACTTGGACCTACGAGCAAACACTCAGGAACGAGTGTGGCTACGATGGCTACCAGCCTTACTATAACTGGCCGAAGTGGGCCGCCGATCCTGCTTCGTCGCCTGCTCTCGATGGAAGTGATACCAGCATGAGCGGTAACGGCGAGCTAGGCTGCACAGAGCAGGAAGGCTATGGAATCCCGACCAACGTGGATCCCAGCATCTTAATCCCTCACGGTGAGGGCGGCGGCTGCCTCAAAGACGGGCCCTTCAAGGACTTCGGCATGAATCTGGGTCCCGTGTTCAGCGGCCTGACCTGCACGCCTCCCAACCCCTACAGCAACTTTTCCGACCCCGAGCAGGCACCTTTCTTGGGTCTCGGCTACAACCCTCGCTGCCTCAAGCGTGACATCTCGCCTTGGACCTCCAGCCAATGGACCAACGATGCGCAAGTCGTGTCTCTCCTTGAGTGCAAAAGTATTTACTGTTTCTGGGCGAACATGCAAGGCGGCGTACCAGCTTTCGCCAACAACTTCATGGGCGTGCACACCGCAGGGCACTTTACGATTGGCGGAGACCCAGGCAGCGACTTTGTGGCGTCCAATGGCGACCCTTGGTTCTACCTGCACCACGCACAAATTGACCGTGTCTGGTGGATGTGGCAGAACCAGCAGCCGTACTCTCGCACAAACGCCATCTACGGCACGATCACTCTGGCAGACTCTCCGCCTTCGAGAAACGCGTAAGTTGTTCTGTTATCATTGTAGCTTTTGGATGATCGCTGACTTTGGGCCACGGCAGAACTCTTGAAGATGACATGCACTTGGGTCATGCTTCAGACATGCACATTACCCTTGGAGAGAGCATGAGCACCATGAGTGGACCTTTCTGCTATAGGTATACGTGAAGAGTTGGTAGCTTGGTAGAACAGTTCTTAGAGCCATTAATAAGCGTGGAAATACCTATTCCAACGTTGCGGGAATTTGACATCAGTGTTGTATGCACTCTAATCCAGTTCTATAACCTATCGCATGCATTTGTTCCTAAATTCGAAACTCATGCATTGTGGCGCATTTCCTGGACAACCACATTTATGAATAAACTCACAATCCCTCGCAAAATGTAAGATGACGTCGTCGACGCGTCCCGAGCTCCAGCTAAAGTCTCGACGCGTACTCCGTGTACATCCAATAAATCCATCCAGCAACACCACACTCTCACATTCGCACACCACCCAATATGTCGCTCAAACGCAAAGCTGGTGACATCGCTGCCGATGCGGCCAAGAAGCCCAAGCAAAACGCCGCCATTACATCCTTCTTCGGCGCTCCAAAGCCCAATCCAAATGTCTCGAAACCTGCGTCCGATCCCACCGCACCAGCAACACAGCCGATCAAATTCGACAAAGATGCTTGGGTAGCAAAGCTCTCCGACGAGCATAAAGAACTGCTCAAGCTTGAGATTGACACCTTGCACGAGAGCTGGCTTGGAGCTCTCAAGGATGAAGTCACGAGCGAGAGCTTCCTAAACCTCAAGCGCTTCCTCAAGAAGGAGGGCGAGAGTGGAACCAAGATCTTCCCTCCTTTGGAGGATGTGTACTCATGGTAATTATACGCCCTCTCCAAGTATTTTCTTTTCCACCATACTAACAGTCCACCAGGTCACGTCACACTCCCCTACAAACCGTCAAAGCCGTTATCATTGGCCAAGATCCCTACCACAACCACAACCAAGCACACGGTCTCTGCTTCTCTGTCCGCCCGCCTACACCCGCTCCTCCCTCTCTACAGAACATCTACAAGTGCCTCAAAAGGGACTACCCATCCTTCACCCCTCCGCCCAAGAACGGCGGGCTTCTCACACCATGGTCCGACCGCGGCGTCTTGCTCCTCAACACATGTCTGACAGTGAAGGCGCACACTGCAAACTCTCATGCAAACAAAGGGTGGGAGAAGTTCACACAAAAGGTCATCGACACCGTGGCTGCGAAGCGTACAAGAGGTGTTGTGTTTCTCGCTTGGGGCAAGCCGGCGGAGATCAGAGTGAAGGGCATCAATGCCACCAAGCACTTGGTGCTGAAGAGTGCGCATCCCAGTCCGCTCAGTGCTCACAGGGGATTCCTTGATAACGGACACTTCAAAAAGACGAACGAGTGGCTGAAAGAGCGCTATGGCGACGATGGAGAGATCGACTGGGATCTGAATGTTGCGCCCGAGAAGGCTGGTGTTTGAGGCATGCAGATTACTACACGTCAATGACGGTACGTATGATATGACGAGTTAGCTGCAAGTGGGAAGCATATCTGGCTTAAGGCGCTCACGTTGGAATATGACCGTTCAAGCTCGCTCAAGCTCGCCCTCCGTGCCCTTTGGCCAAAAGGTTAGCGTCACAGTCGGGGGAGAAGTTGTGAATGGATTGTTCATGCATGCAGGGTCCTAACGAACAAATAAGTAGCAAACTTCCTTTTCAACTCGAGTAGTGGTGAACGGTACTTTTGTTCGAATGGAAAAGCTTTCTACGATGTCCAGACCTAGGATCGAATTTCTTAAGTTTGTGTCCCAAGATTCCATTCTGCTAAGAAAACCAGACTTTCAAATGACCTTAAACAGTACGTTCGCTCCTCTCTCGTGTAGCAGATGAGCTATTTCTTTACGCCAGGGCCAGTCTGATGAGGTACGCATGCTTTTTGACTTCCTGCTCGTGTGGCTAACATTTTAGACCTCTCAAAACAAGCCACATTGTCTGATTCAGTTATGCACATGTGTATAAGCACATGAACATGCATAAATAGTCACTAGTAGACAACTGTGCGTATTCATCCACCGCATCCAGCCACCGCCGCTGCAGGACCAGATGCAAGCCAAATTATTGAAAAGACAATACTACCTCATAGTGCTCCCTTCCTCGCAGCCGTGTTATTTAGGTGTTTCTCTCGCCTAACGGAGGCGCCGAAGTCCCCACATCGTCGCTCGGCGCGTTCTTTCGTTGATCGATCTCGAGTATCCGTGTGTATCTGTCTCGTGTAGCATCGTGACTCGGCCTGCAAATCGCGCCTATAAGGTAAGCAAAGCAGCCTTTTTGCGGAAGTACTGCAAGCCACTTCGAGGCTGCCTACTGAACTTGGAAATGTCCGCGAGAAGCTGAAGGCAGGCGGAGTTCGCTTGAGCAGCATACTAAAAGCTACTCCTCCATGACTGAAGCTACTCCTAGAAGTAGTCGCATTTTTAGCCTTGCAGGATGGTTAAAGCTGGCAGATGGCGCTTCACAGGAGCAGCTCGAAATTGTGGAGCCTGTACACTCGCATATGTGCATCCTCCGATGTGGTATGTTAAACGTTGACATCATTAATCAACAGCATGATATTCGCCATTGCAATCTGCGCCCGTGCGGCTGATATGCGGCGTCCAGCACATCGCTTCCAGGCCAGTGGTTTTTCGGTGCCTTGAAGAGGGAGGCGAAAACTACACCTGTCTTATATACCACAGCGACGCCTCGACATCATGCCTGGCACCCTACACTTCATCCACCATCTGGTCGGGCAATCCAACGCCGAGGAACAAACTGCTCAGAAGGCTCTGATTCGCTCTCACGTCATGAAGCGCTTTCGACGGGGGCAACGTCAAGAAGATATGCAGCAGCGCGCATTATCTGTCGCCTCATCGTGTGCCAATTCTCCTCGTGTGTCCAGTCTTCAGAGCGAACTTGACCGGATACCCGGCCGCTTTACAGACTGCGCAGACTGTTCGCCGGAAAGACGCTGCGATCTTCACCGCATACAGCTTCAATACGAGAATGATGATCACGACACGTCTCCATCCAGGGAAGGACACTTCACAGCCAGCTGTGTAACACCAGAGTCATCGAGATGTCCAGCGGAGACACCGGGCAGTATGGTCTCGTCACACGACCATCAAGGCGTCAGTCTTGTCCAGGACAATACCACCATGCCGTCAATGATGCACTCACCATCTGCATGGAGGGGGCCTTTGTTGGCGTCGTTCGTCCAAGGCCTGTTCCCCTCACGAGATTTGAGAACCCCAGTGCTGGTTGAAGGACTGCATCATTGGGGCGGGGGCAGAAACTTATCCATGCGCCTTATCAACGACGCTTTATGCATGATGCAATCAGGCATTACATTTCAAGACCAGCGCATATTCATAGAAGGACACAAGCGGCAAATTCTGGCGATACAAAGTCTGAGGGGCGAAATTAGCAGGCCTGGCGTATCGATCCAGGAAATTTCAACTTCTGCCATCAACATAATGTGCAGCGGAATTTACAAAGCGACATCGACTGGATTGGCTGGGTGTGCCAGTCACATTGCTGGAGTAACGGCAATCCTCGAAGCCCACAGCCGGACATCAAATTCTGAGCCACTGACACCTCAGCTGAGGAGAAACTTCCAACGATTGATCTTGATGCACCACCTCATAACTAATAAGGCGATTACCATAAGCGACCAGATACTCGGCGCCGACCAAATAGGTATGCCTGGAAGCGCAGATGAGCTGATAAGACTTTCATTGCGTCTTCCCGGCCTGATGGAAGCCACTTCGAATCGGTTCGACAAGGTATTCGACGAAGGCCCAGGAAGCGAAACAAAAACATTACTAGCACTGGCCTACACACTCGCTGAAGAACTCGACGGCTGGCTGCAGGCTTACGAAGCGCCACTTTCTCGGAATAGGCCGGCACCTCTCGAATTTCTTGGCTCTGTGGATGCCAACATGCTTGGCTTATACTGGTCAGTGAGACTCCTCCTTGCAAAGAGTCGGGATCAGCTGCAGATGATGCAGTCTCTCGATGGCTCACACGACTCGATCACTCTTCCATACTACAAGAACGAAGCGGACATGTATGCGACATACCTGCTCAATACCGCCATTTGGATTGAGAGGAATGATGGCCCAGCCCTCAGTAAGGCGTTTTCCATGAGGGCTCCTCTTCATTTCGCTCGGGAGTGGTGGACATTCTCAGCAGACCAGACACGGTTGGAGTTGACATTGACCCTTGAAAGGCGACTGTGGTCGAGTCTGCCTCAAATCGATTGGGACTCAATACTGTACTGGAGCTTTCTGCCTATGCTGTGGCTTGTGTAGAAGACGGGGTAGCGGTGTTTAGGCGGCTTTTAAAGATATCGCATCCGTTGAGAAATTCACGATTATTGAATTGAGAGCCGATACGTTTGAAGGAAAATCGTCTGTTCGAATGATGGCCCTCTTGAAGAAAAAAGCACGAACGATCTTAGTTCTCAAGTTCGAGGGAGCGCTCAAATCACACACCCTTAACCTCAACGTTGTCGACCTCGTCAATACTCTTCTCATCCATACCTTTGTGGCCAACATTGCCCCTCTCAACCTCAGCCATGCCCTTGGTAGCTTTCTTCGTCTTCCATGCCGGCGTGCCAATGTAAGGCAATCCGTTGGGGTCTTCGAAGATGAGCTGCACCTCCTCAAGAGTCTTGCCAGCAGTCTCTGGGAAGAGGAAGGCAACGTGGAGCAACATGCATAGATTGAACACACCGAAGATAATGTACACCTTCCAACGAATGGTTTCGAACGCCGTGGGGACGAACGCGGCCAGGGCGGTGTTGAAAGCCCAGTTGGCAGATGTCGCGAGTGCGACGGCCTTGCCGCGAACGCGCAGAGGGTAGACCTCGGGCGGGTAGACCCAAGAGACCGGACCCCAGGTGATGGCGTAGCTGGCGACGAAGAGATAGGTGCATGCGATGAGGCCCTTCGCTGGGGCGCCGCTCACCAACATGGATTGCTGTTTCACGCCGTTGACGCCCTCGGGCATGGGTATTCCGGTGCCGCCCATCATGCCTGCGTTTGCGAACATGAAAGACATCATCAAGAAAGCACCGATCATGAGCGGCCAGCGGCGACCCCAGTTGTCCATCCAGATCAATGCTGGGACGGTCATGATTACGTTGATGATGTATTGGATCGAGGAAGCGAGGAGGTTGGCATTACCAGAGTAACCTGCCATGCCGAAGATGTAGGTGATGTCTATCACACTGTAGTCAGCAATCTATTCTGAGAAACAATCGAGCAACGCAGACGGCACTTACAGTACATCATCACATTCATGCCTGTCAGCTGCGACCAGATTTGAGTGAACATTCCGATGTGGGTGCGGTAGATGTTCTTCGGGTAGAAGAGCTCCCAGTAAGTGACATCGGCAAGCTGCGCCTCGAGCGCGCATGCTTCCTTGATGTCTTCCAGCTCGTACTGGACGAAGGGGCTGTCGGGGTCGCCCTTGCCATGGATCAGAGTCAAGATTTTGTGGCATTCCTCCCACCTATCCTTGCGCGCGAGCCAGCGAGGAGACTCGGGCATGAAGATCATGAAGCAGAGAAGGAGGACTGCAGGCAGCATTTGAACGCCCCATCTGATATTCAGAGTCAGCTGATAATCCAGCTCTGATTGATGATGAATTTGTGGACTTACGGGATTCGGAAGACAGACTCGCTGTAGTTATCGGCGTTTTGGTTAGATCCACCAACGAAGGAGGCACCGTACGAGACGCTGTGACTGGTCAGCAGTGTCACTATGATCTAGTCTCGGGACGACTTACTAGTATAGGATCAAAATACCCCATGTGATAGCCCACTGCTGCAGACCAACCAGACGACCGCGCTTGGTCGGCGGCACGCATTCACTGATGTACACAGGGACCTGCGCGGACTGGACACCCACGCAGAGACCGTTGATTATACGTCCGACGATCAACATAGGGATGTTCTGAGCTGCGCAGATAATGATCGAACCAATGATCCAGAGCACGCAACCAATCATGATCGATGGTCGTCTGCCCAGCATGTCCGAGAGGTAACCAGAGACCAGAGCACCAGCCCAGGAGCCAGCAGTCATCGCAGCGGTGATTCCGCCCATAACACCTGCATTCGGGCCAGAGCATTCTCGCTGGTCGTTGATGCTGCCGCCTTCATTGAAGTAGCATTTGAACGCCGGAGTGCCTGTAACAGTCAGTAAATGGTTTCGTGCATCCATAAAGTTCGCATAGCTGCATACCAATGATGGCACTCATGGAAGAAATGTCGAAACCAAACAGACCGCCGCCGATAACGGCGGCAGCTGCAATCACGTAGAAGTTCCCGACAGTATACATGGCTTATGCACACCGCAGAGCAAAGAAAGCAATGCAAGATGGAGACACGAGAGAAAAAGAAAAGCGAGCTCGCCCTCGACGAGGGTCGTCCATGTTATACCATTCGCAAGAACGCACGGATGGACGGCATGTGCTTGCCAACATTCACGAAAACCCTCTCCTTGCTGCTACACACTCTCTCGCAACCCACAATAATCCCCGTTCTCCTCACGCGAATTCTCCACAACAGCAGCGTTGATTTGCGTGTGGGTGCTCCAGGTGGGCTCTCCGCCGCAATGCCACGGGGATTTCTAGGGCGTACCTGAGGCTCCACGTTTGGGATCAGGCTTTGGCAGGTCGGGATGTGGGCGACGCTCCCACGCGTGTCTGCCAGTTATGCGAGCCATATGCTTTGGGCACGCCTGATGATCGATGATCGCGCGATTTGAGGCTCTTCCTAAGATGCCCGATGTGTCATTTGGGGAATTTAGCGTTGAACAAAGACTTCTCGAAGAAGTTCTGCTCCGAGCCTGCGTGGAGATTTCGATTTGCGAACTCGCCCGGAGTTCAGACCCGCCGGACAATGCTAGGAGGAGGCGGTAAACCCTTCTTTTCCCTTTCCGGCCAATCGCTCGGTGTTTCAACTCTATCTCCTCGTGGTTATCATTTCAGGAAAGTCCCATGTCTATATCGAGCCGTCTCGTAGAACATGTGGAACAGAGTTGCATCGAAGAAGCAGCGTCGTAGTCGACGATGGCAAACCTCTTCTTGCGAGTCATGTGAATTAGGGTTTCAAACCTGGCACGCTTAAATGCTTTGCCTAGGGCTTCGGCACAGCAGCTGAAGATAAGGCTACGCGGCAGCATTCTCGCGTATGCTTGTAAGGGCTTGCTGGTTCTGCCTGCGACTTCCCTGTCATGACGAGACCTCTCACCACAGCCATCTTTCTCAGTTTGACCAATCTAAAGAAAAGGCCAATACAACGACTTGCTTTCATGCAATCAATGAAAGTGCCAGTGAAGTGCCGTGGTGAGAAAACTATAACTACAACCATGCAAGCCACGAAAGATGATTGCCAGGTGGCGTCGGCGGGCCGTTTGGTGGCGTGCCCTTGGGAGTCTTGTTCCAACATCAGACAAAGGCTGTCGGTTGGTAAAAGCAAACATCACTAACGTATCAAGTTCATACGATACTGTTATATTGGCTTAATATGCTCATGGCCATCTGAACCGAACAGTGATCGCAATTGTGCGTGTGTCTAATTTATCTTTGCTGCTGCAAGAACTTACCAGGCCCCGAGTACGATAAGGTCCAACCAATTCAGTGCCCATAGCCACAGCGGTGTCCTTGCAGCTCCTTCGTCATGTGACGGTTGCAAAGGCAGTATGGAGAGAGAAGGCATGGCCATCTAAATGGACAGACGTCCACGATATCCATCTTTATAACGAGACTCGAAAGCGTCATTTCAGAACGACAGCTTTCGACTTTTGTGAGATCGAAGAACGTATCTTTGTTGGATGGTGGTCCCCAGAGGAGTCGACGCTTGCATCACTGCTCAATTCAAGCTAGTTGAGATGTAATTGTCGCGTCTGCAGCCTGTACGAAGGCCGGAAGACTCAGAGTGGCAGCCTCAATCTTGGTGCTTTTCTCGAAAGTATTCCAGCGGCTAGATTACTGATTTGTTCTGGTACCCAGTAGTCAGTACCGAGATCAGACATGGGATGATCAAATTACGGGTTGGCACGCGAAACACGTGCGCTGACATTTTATGCATTGACATGAAAATTACACAAACCAACAATACTCCTCATTCCTACCTCGCGAAACAACATAACCTCAGCCCTCAATCCCCCCAGCCATCGGGTTCGTACCCCCACAAAGTATTGGAAGCAGTGCTTTGCAACTCGAAACGACGTCCGGTATTCCCCTCCACATCCCGAACCACCCATCATCGTCAAATCAAGCCCTCCATCACATGACCCCACAACACGCAACGCCCAACTCAAGCCCTCTCCCTTCACGGCTCGCATCCCTGCCGACCTTGATCCCCGCGGCGCGAACTTCGCAAAGTCGCTTGTAGCGCAAATCAGGCTTCGCGTCTCCGCAGCGCGGACAGAGCCATTCTGGGGTGCAACATGGAAGGCTGTGGAGGTGAGGTATGCTCGCTGGGCCGTGTGGTTGGGAGGCGGAGAAGTCAGGGCATGTTAGGAGGTTGCGAGATGGTTTGCACGGGCGGTAGAGCTCGATCCTGTGGCGGTGGTTGTTAGGTGAATGTTTCTCCTCGTACGCTGGTTGGGATTGGGGAGGGTTACTTACCAGGTATGGCCGCAAGAAGGAGAGTGGCGGATGCGAGTTGAGCACATTGATTGGATGGATTGTTGATTCGATTGGTCGTTGGTTGGCGAGAGTGAGCCTTTAGGTGCGTTACGAGAGGTTTCGTGGTATATTGTCGACCGTTTGGCCAATGAGCTCGATCAAGTATCGGTGCGAAGTCATTGGATGTTTGCTGCAAAGCAATGGTCAATGGCCATCGGCCACATAGCGAGCTTGCTGGCGCGAAGCATTTTTGGTCCGCGATGAAAGACAGATTTGCCCCAGAGCAGGCGTATGCGGCGTGTGACCAACAAGTAGCCTCATCGACAAGCGTTTGCGCCAGAGGCAGCACACATCACTCTCTCCTGTTTTGAACTGCCAACACTCCACCAACATATAGCCGATCAACGTAATCAATTCTTCCCCTCGACCTTCTCCGCCGCCCTCCTAGCCTCGACCTCCGCCTCATTCCCCTCAACCTCACTCTCCCTGATCGCCAGCATAAGCTCATACATCTGCGCAATCTGCTCGTCGCTCATCTTCTCCACCTTGGCCTTGTCCATCTTGTCGCCCTTCCACGCATCGCCCTCGATCATCTGCGTGTAGCTCTGCCACTCGGTCAAGAAGCCCACGATGTGCACCGGGTTGTCGATCTTCTGGTGCGCGCGGAACTCCGCTTTGACGTACTGGTCGCCGAGCACGCGCATCTCGGCGGGGAGGTGCTTGCGGTGGGCGCGCAGGAGGCGGCGGTAGAGCAGGATGGGCGGGAGGAGGGCCATTGGTTCGGGTTTGGGGCCGCGGGTGATGCGGGTGGGTGTTGCGAGGAGGCGGAGGGCGGGACGCATGGTGGGCGAGGGGATGGAGAGGTGTGAGTGTGATTTTGACCGGAGATGTGATGGGTGAGATGTGTTTACGGGAAAGAGAGGCTCGATGGGTCTGAGGTCGTGGCACTCCAATGCTGTCAGTGCTTCTTCGAAGATTGATTAGAGATTGCCGAGATGTGCCGACGTCATCTGCACTTGCCGAAAGAAGAAGCTGAAGATCGATCTCATTAATTCTGCCCAAGTCTGTCTATCACAGCACCCGAATACTTCCATCACCGCGAAGCATCAAACAGCTTGAAATATTCCAATTTCGCTGGTATTACAACACGACATCCCCCCAGTATCATTTCGCAAATCTGCCTTTTCTTGCAGAGAACTATACGTGGCTACATCAAAAATGCTGCCAACCCCATCAACCTCACACGTCTCCTTCGACAACATCTACGAACCAGCCGAAGACTCCTACCTCCTCCTGGATACCCTATCAGCATCTTCGGAAACCGAATTTCTGTCTACCCGCTTTCCTTCTTCCACGCCCTCACCATTAGTATTGGAAGTCGGCGTCGGCTCAGGGGTAGTCCTCGCCTTCGTCGCTGCAAACGCCCGAACCATCTTCAACCGCTCTGACGTGGCCTTCCTTGGATCCGACGTCAACACTCTGGCAGCGAAAGCAGCGACCCAAACTGTCGACCTCGCCATCGCAGAGATTGCACTACAGAGTAGGCCTGCACCAGTATCGTTCGGCGTTGCCGTTGCCGACCTCGCGTCTGCAGTCCGAGCAAAGGAAGTTGATGTCCTCATTTTCAACCCACCATATGTCCCTACCGAGGATCTCCCGGCTCCACTCGACGATGCTGCAATGAGTTCCGGGGCCGTTTTTGAGCGCGATTCGAAACTTCTCGAGCTCTCCTACGCTGGTGGTGTTGATGGAATGGAAACGACTGATCGCCTCTTGGATCAACTGCCAACCATCCTCAGCGAGCGTGGTGTTGCGTACGTACTTCTGTGCGCGCAGAACAAGCCTGAAGCTGTAAAGGCCAGTGTTCGCGTGAGGCCCGGTGGCTGGAACGCAGAAACTGTAGGCTCCAGTGGCAAGAAGGCTGGATGGGAGAAGCTAGTCATCTTGCGCATATGGCGCGGCTGAGGGCTTCACGTCTGTGAAATAGAGTAAAAAGCTTGTCTTACGTGCTTAGACTCTCGACTGGCAAGCCCTACTCAAGTTCTGTGCGATCAATATCACCGCCATAGTGGAAGTTCGACAATCCCGCGTTCCACGGCTCGTTATTGTTGAACATCGAGTCTGCAGGTTCGGGTTTCGGTGGATAGAAGCCAAGACCCATCATTTCGTCTGAAAGCGCTTGGGAAGGCTGTCGATCTCGCGCCTCGTTCGGATCCAGAGGGTACAGATTGATGTCGAAGTCCTCGTCATCCTCACAGACATGATCATTGATGCATGCGGCTTTGTACTTCAGCACTTCGCCAATGTCCCCTCGATGGGATGCAACGTGCTTGAGATACATCCTCGACCCGTGATACACAGGTCCCTTGCCGCTGCCAAAAGTGCAGAATGTACACTGGTAAGAGAATTGCTGGCCTTTGACTTGCTTCTGCTGCACGTGGGACTTGGCGAGGAAAGCCCATCGCCACTTGATTCCAAGCTCCGGGTCAGTCCATACGCGATCCCAGATGGTGTCGGCCTTGAGCTGGCTCATATAGCTGCACTTTGAAGAGCGGCATGAGAGATAGTATATCGTTTGGCTCGAATAGCCAGATCGCGAATATGCGTGCTCGGCGTTCTTCTCGAAGGCGCCGCGATCACCGTTCTGCAGTCGGACTGCATTCTTGCAGAAACCGAGATAATTGTTCTCTGGCGTCGGGGTCGGTATGGCGACAGAAGAGTTGCGATTCCAGCTTGGTGTCGTGGAAGGGCGGCTCATGGGCGGCGAAGAGCTCGCAGGGCGGTCCTGGGGTTTGTTCTCTGGAGACTCTGTACCTGCCTTGGTCGCTCCCCAGATCTTCGCTGGATCATCCTAAGTAGATATGTCAGTCTAATGAGAAAAAAAAAACTCCAAAGCAGATACACATTTCACGAACTGCAATCCGTTAGCATTCGTTCATTCACTCAATTTGGCAGCAAACACTCACCCTCCCAAGGCTGATAGTTCCAGTTCGTAGCAACAGTCTGAGCCGAGCGAGTAGACCCTGCACTGATAGAGGACCTCGCATCTGTCGCAACGGTATGAGCTCGCGGTGGGAGAGCGTGCACAGGTGAGGCTGGCCTGGTTGGGTCTTGGTTGCAATCTTCCGCGAGGACTGTAGGCGTCTGCATTCCAGAGCCTCCTCCGTGGCTGCTCGTCCTGTGTCGGAATAGTCCAAGGAGAGAGCTGCGGTGTTTCGACTTGCGGACGCTATTTTCCGCGCCGGACGCAGCATCTTCTTCGCCAGAGGCATCTCGGGACGCAGCGTGGTTGGTCTGCGCCCAGGTTTGAGCGGGCTTGAGTTCGCTTCTGGACGTTGGTGGCGAGGAAGGGCCAGGAAGCGGTAGGGAAGCTCTTTGCTTGCCCGCGATGGAAGTTGCAAAGGATGTGGACGGCGAGAGGTCGTTTCCAATGGGTTCGGCGACCAGCAAGCGCTGTCGAAGCTCGATCAGAGTGTTCATAGTCTTGTCTCGTCCCCCATCAGCCACGTCGACCAAGTATCGAAAGTCGGTGACCGTGTCATCAAAAGCGGCATTGCGCAGCTCCTCGAGCAGGCTGCCCTGCAACTGGATTGTGATCTGCTGTAGGGCGATGATGGCGATGGTGTCGCCGCTCTCGAAGGCTTTGCCAAAGCGCTGGATGCCGCGCTGCTTCTCGCGCTCGATGTCGGCAGGCGCTTGGTCGATGGACTCTTCGAGCAAGCGCGAGGGTGGAGCTGCGCGTTTCTGCGAGCGCTTGAGCTTGATTTTCTGGATGATGGTGCCGCCATCACGGTATGCGGAGACGACGGCTGCAACGCAGGCCTAGATGAAGAAGAGTCAGGCGGGTTGCATGTGGTGTTGTAGTGAAGTTAAGGCGACATAGGCGATGATATGACATGACTGAAGGGCGTATGCTGCTGCTGGTGCTGCGGGGAGCTATCTAGTGCAAGGGCGAGAAACTCACGACAGTGCCCAGGACGACCTCGACGCCGGACATGCTGGCTCTGTGCAGGAGGAAGAGGAGTGTTTCGCGGCGATGATAATCCGACTGGCATTGCGTTGCGACATGCGCACAGCGGTGTGTAGAGAGCGCGAGAGGGAGCGAGAGCCTGAGAGACTGCAAGCAGCGTGTGCCCAGATACGCCCACCACCACCACCACCACACCCCGGCTAAGCTCAGCCCTCGACACGCTGTGCTGTGCTGTGCTGCGCTGTGCCTCTCCAGGGAGGAGCAGCAACAATCGAGGCGCCTCAGGTTCGCGTGGCGTGCCGGTGCATTGCATCGCCCTCGTCTGATACGTGCATGCATGCAGCGAGTCCAAAGGCTTATGCTCGCTTAGAACCAACAACATTGCTGACTGACCAAGATCGCATACCTCTACTGCTCAACAAAAAAAACCACGCTCATGCTCTCTGCTATCTGCTATCGCCCAGCCCCGCGATTGTGGATACACTTCTGGGCTCCCAGCTCCAATATCGTCATCACAGCGCATGGCAGACACGCACTACTGGACGGAGGTATCCGAGAGCCAGAATGGTGGAGCCGAAACCCCGCATAAACATATTCGTGCCAAGATGAGGATGTCCTTGGGATCAAAGAAAACCAAAATCGTCTGGGGCGGAACTTTGGTCACTAGGTCCACGGAACGGGTGAACTGGCCGAAGCACCATTGACAGATTTGGTGGCAGTCCAAGTTGACATGCATCATTCGATAGGAAATTACGTTTGGCTAATGAAACGAGTCGAATCACAAGTAGGTGGTGGCCTGAGTGGAAGGTACCGCTGACAAGAAAACCGCGTGAACTGCGGAGATTGAGCACCAAGAGCAAGCGAATTTAATTTGCCATGGGTCGATGCGAATCGTGACTGGCAATGAAGCCGCATGGAGGATCGAACATGGAAATACTGACAACCGGATGAAAGATGTTCGATGCCATTAGTCTGTACACACATCGACGTGCAAACGTCGATGTTTCCATCTACCACTCTCTAGTTACCCGACCACCAAGTGTAGTTGTTAGTCTGCTCAATCGTATCCCACACAAGCTTGCTGCTGCTGTTCGCCGGCCTCTCGGGCCACACGTTCTTCAGTCCAACCCAAGCCTGCAAGCTCTCGACAACCGCCTCCCCGCCCTCACCAACATACACACCATAGCCGGTGCTGCAAGTCTGGCTGGGGTATACGCGGGTGCTGAGCGCGAAGCGCTCGTTGACAAACACCTCGACGAGACTGCCGTCGACGATGACGTGGAAAGTGATCTTCTCGAGGGCCTTGGTGGATGCGAGGGTGTAGGGGTGGAAGTAGCCGGTGACGGTGGAGTTGCCGAATTCCTTGATGGCGCTGCTGGCGCTGCGGTCGACGAGGATGGTGCTGTTGGAGGGGTTGTAGTAGACGTGCGTGCGCTCGCTGCCGTCGGGGGAGGCGGCGAAGGTGAGACCGACGGGACCGCTGGAGGACGAAATGGTGGCCAGGATCTCGTACGAGGCTGCGGAGCCGTTGGAGAGGATCTGAGAGGAGGTGTACGTCTTGTTGTACTCGTGGCCGCAGTGCTCGGCGCCATCACGGAGGCCCTCGAGGACGTCCTGGGCAGGGCGACGACCTTGGGTGGAGGCGTGGTATGTGCCGTCAGCGTTCTGAGTGAGGTGTGCCTCACCAGAGTTCAGGGAGCCATTGGGATTGAGCACGCCGTCGACTTCGTGGACGAAGATCTCACGAGGAACTCCGAGAGCACCCTGGTAACCTTGCTGTGTGGCGCTGAAGAGACCCTCGTCACCGACCAGGTCCTCGCGGATCCACACCCACTGAATGCGGCGGTCGTCGTTCTTGGTGTCCTTGAACTGCGTGATGGCGTATCCATTGCCCCAGTCTGCCGCACCACCAGAGATCTGGTTGAACTGAGCGCTGCCGTTCTCGCGGGGAGTGACGGTTCCCTCAGCCCAGAGAGCCCACTGAGCACCCTGGTGGAAAGAGACGTTACCACCCTCGGTGCCGTAGGTGGTGTAGTAGTGCAAGTTGCCCTTGCTGTCGGGAATGGAGTAGAAGCCGCTGACTTCGAAGTTGAAGGCGTTCGTGCCAGTGGAGAGGACTGGACCGAAGGACGAGTTTGCCGCAGGCTCCCAGAGGGCACCAAGGAAAGTCCAGTCGGTAAGGTTTTTCGCAGGTGCGCTCCACAGCGGCATGCGTGGGCCGACACCCTTGATACCACTTCCGAAGACAGCATAGTAGTGAGGCTCGGATTGGCCGAGCAGATTGTCCATCTCGGGCCAGGGCTCGAAGAAGGGATCACTTGGATGGGTCAGTAATTTTCCTTGTCTATGGTTGATTTAATTCCAGCACTTACCGAAAGCCGGTGATGTTCCAGTTCATAGGCGCCGTGTTGGCAGTGGCATCGATGACAGGGTTGTTCTCGTATTCCTCCCAAGTGTTACCACCGTCCTTGCTGTACACCAAGCTCTGAGTCTCGGTGTATGGGGTGTACGGAATGCGCCAGTTGGTGGGCAAGTACTGGACAGAAGTGTAGAAGATCAATAGCGTGCCGTCCTGCTCGCCTTGGAGATTCACGGGCTGTCCAGTACCACTGAAGATACCAAGACCGTTATATGAGCCGTTGCCGGTAGGTCCTAGAGCGACAGCCTCATCGTCGCGCCAACCACCCTTGTCTGTCCAGGTGATCATATCCTTGCTCGTAGCATGTCCCCATGAGATGTTTCCCCTGTTCAGGCAGGTTAGTCGCGTGCATGTGGTGGCTGTCTTGATCGGGACTTACCAGTTGATGTGGTTGGGGTGGAACTGGTAGAAGATGTGGTACTCGTCCCTAGTAGGATCGTACATGGGCGCGCAAGGGTCGTTCAACCAGCCAGCAGGCGCATTGACGTGGCTGTAAGGTCTCCAGCGAGTGAAGAGGGTGTTGTTGCCCATGGAGCGGATCTCGTCAGCGTCGATAGACGAGCATTGGCTGTGACCTCCATTGCTTCCGTAGCTGTCCTGTGCCAGGGCAACAGGCGATGCGGCAAGAAGGGCAGCACCCAACGAAGTAAGTGATTTCATCATCTTGACTTTGCTCGAAGAGATGCAGGTTGGGGATGGAGTGATCGACCTACCGTAAATGAGATGGGAGGGCCATCTTATGTAGCCATCTGCGAACCCTGGTCCGGCGGCAATTGCCATCCAAGCCAAACCATATTGGCATTGCGCAGCCAAGCATGGTATAGTTAAGTTAAGTGCACGATACACTTTTTTTTTGCTAAGAAACGCCAGGCAAGCTGAGGTCATCCCAAGGATCCCCGCTCATCACAAAAGCCAAATTGCGGGCAGCGGGGATTTCTCCAGTGGAGAAGAGAAAAGGGCCGATTGCGAGAGCACTGGAGAGCTCCACCCATCGATGGGCCCGTCGACAGGAACAGGCAAAGCGCGTCATGGCCCATGGAATCAACCTTGTTGGCCACATGTCGAACGAGATCACTACTGGCCGGTGGTGATGGGTGGATGGGTCGCGTCGTATCGACCAGCCACGACAAGAAGATTGAGTTGTGGCGTCCTGCGGTAAGGGCTTCGAGAAGGGCCATAGAAGCCTCTTGCATCGTGAGCGATTTATTCGATGGCTTACATTAGAGACCGTGCTCTGCCTGGTGGTGTTTCTTAGGCTTGCATTAAAGTGCATGGCAGGCCGTGTCGCCGCAGTACCACCGCGCTCGCGTGCAATTCCCAACGGCAACGTGGTAGGGTAAACAATGCGAGATCGGCGTGTGCTAAACACTGCCCTGTGGTCTTGCTTATTCTCGAAGGCTCGCGGCCATGTGTGCAGTGTCGAGAGAGAGGGCAGTGTCAGACTTTTGACGTGAAGCAAGCAGCCAATCTCCCACTGCTCCTTCTCCAAATTGAAAACGTCGAGAATGAACCTTGACGATTCGATCAAATCATTATTTGTGCCGATTCCTCGCCTTTCCCACAAAGCTCTTCACACGGCACTTGCGGATGTGGGCGGTTCATACCTGCCAACAGAAAAAGTAGTACATTGTACATAAATCTCTTGTTCAAGATGCTCACTGTCATACCAGTGACAAGAGCCATGAACCCTAAGGGTTGGGGTGGCGATGGGCTGTGACATTGACGGTAAATGTCACTATGGCCATGAGGCGCCGTGGGCCATGAGAATCGTTTTGTTGATGGCCCTTCCAGATAACAAAGAAGCCACAGAAGTACTATCAGCACCCTCTAGTCGCTCTTCTCTGCATCTTGATACACTTTAACTCCAAACATCTTCCCAACCACCCAACTGTGCCCACTGACACTTATAGGCCCTCCTCTATACAAAGGCAGCACCTGACTCCGGTCCTTCCTCCGTCGTTCAATCTCCTTCAATAAGGTACCCTTTTGAAACGCGACCACATCCTCTCCTTCTACTCGTCCAGTGTGAACATCCGCAGCCAAAGCCCACACACCCGCTGCGTCCGCCTGGCTCATATATCCATTCTTGCCCGCTAAGCTGACCAGTTCGGAGCACGAATATGACTTCTTCTCTTCTACGTCGATTCCATGGAGGAGTGTGTTCTTCGTTGATACTGAAGGGACATGGATGTTGAGGGAGAAGAAGCCGGTGTTCTTGAGGAATAGGTGACGGCCGATTGCTATTGCGAGCGCGACAGGGAAGTCAAGGCCAAGTGCGAGGTTACCGTAAAGCGAGTCTCGAAGGCGGATAGTCTGAGAGTCTGAGCCATTGCGGTTGGAGTAGAAGGAGAGTAGACGGTGGAAAGGTGGGGTTTGAGAGGTCATGCTCGTGGTGGCTGGTGGGCTGGTCGATGGTGTTTGCTTGGTGTAGTGTTGGAGGAAGTTGTAAGGCCACTGATTATCGTTGAGACTGAGATCAGGATGCACGTATGTCAACCACTAGAATTGCGGGATACTGCATGTAGCTCAACTCTGTTGTTCAAATGCATCAAATGCGATACCGTTCGACTTGGTGATGGGCAATGACATCAAGCTGCAGCACGGACGGCTGCGAAACCGATTGGACTGGACTGGTGAGAGCTCACACACCTCCTCCTTGGTACTTTCTCCAATGAAATGACATACTTTGTCGTCGTCCCCAGATACCACTCTCTTGAGCCATGAATAGCACTTCTCTCCCTTTCCTACGTAACCCTGTCCGGACGATGTATGCCAGCACGCTCCTACCGATCACACTGCTCCTGGCGCAGTAGGAGGCCTCAAAGACCATGTATCCAGCCAATGTCTGAAAACAGTATGCCTAGCGATGGTATAGGAATACGGACTACCCGAAGAAGAAATTTGCGGAAACATACCGAGGCGATGTTACCTTAACGATCATACCAACCCTGAATGGTTCGGAAGCTCACAAGTAGTTGGGTGGCCTGGCAGCTGATGCAGATCGCCCACCTCGGGTAAGCTTGTAATCAGCTCCGTGCAGATGGATAACATGTGTATATATGTTCGACGAGAAATCCGGTATCATTGCTCTTGCTTACTGGACAACATCTCACTTAATTCAACACAAATACTCGAACGTTCAACTCTTACACAGCAAACCATGATCGCTACACAATTCGACCACGCCCATGCTGCCAAGCCGACTGACAGCTTCGATGCCAAATCTCTTCAAGGCAAAAGTGTTGTAATCACTGGAGCTGCGAGCGGTATAGGCGAAGCATGTATGCGTTCCTTCGTCTCAGCCGGAGCTTTTGTGACATTTGGAGATCTGGCCGAAGACCGCAGCCACGCTCTGGTATCGGAGCTCGGCCAGGACAAGGTTGCTTTCGTGAAGTGCGACACCCGCGTATGGGAAGAGCAGGCAGTGTTGTTCAAGACTGCATCTGAAAGGTCGCCTTCGCGCGGCGTCGACGTCGTCCTCGCTAACGCAGGTATCTCCGGACTGGACCCCGTCTTCAATGGGCAACCGGATCCTACCTCAGGCGATCCTGTCAAGCCAGACCTTACCATCCTGGAAACTAATTTGATCGGCGCCATGTACACGACCAAACTGGCTCTGCATTACTTCTCACGGCAGCCAGAAGGTCCAGGCCGTGACCGTTGCCTGCTAATGACTTCAAGCATGGCTGGATACGCCGACCACAATGGAGCACCCCAGTACGCGGCCGCCAAATTTGGTGTCCGAGGTATGATGAGAAGTCTAAGACAGGTGTTGCCAAGGCAGAATGCAAGAGTGAACATCATTTCTCCTTGGTGGGTGATCACTTCCACAGCTATGTGGAATCTGAAAGATGTCTAGGCGACTGACGCTGATCCACGGCATAGGTTCATTGGCACGCGCATCCTCTCCAATGCAGCATTGGACAAGTTGGCAGCGCACAAGATACCTCTGGCCCAGGTTGAGGATGCCGCTCTGGCGGTAACGCATCTGGCTAGTGATCCAAGAATCAACGGTATGCACCCAACAATGTTCCGGCCGAAGTGACAGGCCCCAGAAGAGGAAACCGACGCTGACAATGTGGGCTTTCAGGTCGTGCACTGGCAATCATGCCCAGAGATCTTACTGCAGATGGTTACGTGGACCTGGGTCTAGATAATGCCGAAACGGGCGGAATCATCACAGAATTCCAGCCGATTATTGACCGTCTCAGTCTCAGAGTTGGGACCAACTAGGGTGTAGGTCCTAAGCTACGGCCAAAATCTTGCGTCTAGCTTCGAAATTGTTTTTGCTTCCTTGCTTTTTCAACGGCACCTAATAGATGAGCTTATGGGACAGAGTGTATACTTAAACAATGTCACATGATTCACATGCACAGTCTAGCTACCAATGAGTGAGTGTGCTGTTTGAGAATTGCTCGAACTGACGAACTGCACGATCATCGTTCGGAAAAGATCAATCATTGCGGTCAATGACTTCCATTTAAACTCCTCCATGTATCTGCTCAACAAAGACCAAGCCAATCTGGGGAAATCGATCAGCCAAATGTCAAATGTCATCTGTTTCCAACGTCACCCAATCGGGATTGTCATACTTAGAGCAGACAGCGGTGAGACTACTGACCGCGGTAACTCATGCTTGCGATGGGCGCCCAGTGAGCTCTAGATGCCCCAAGGCAGTGCAATTATGTATATATACACGCACGTCAACATCCAGATCACTTTACAACCCTAACCCTCATAACCATACGAACAGACCACGTGAATGAATGCAAGTACATGTATAATATACGCTGCAGCTCAAAGTCTAGCAAGAAAGTGTGAGAAAAACTTAGTCTATATAATCTAGAGGATCGAAAAAGACGATGGGTGAATTTGCCTGAAGGCATGTGATCAACCTACGCTGTTGAACAGTGCAGATTTCGCTGTTGGAGAACCTCGGATGCCGATCGACGTTGTCTGCGATACATCATCGACGTCTCAAAGACACGAATCGCAGAAAGGCCAACACAATATCTAACTCCACGTGCCAATTGAACTCACTCTCCTAAGTCGAGACCTGCAAATCGAGCAGAAACTAGCAGCCATGAACGCCACTGCCATCGACTCAAGAATCTTTCGCAATCTGTTCGGTACTGAAGAAGCGAGACAAATCTTCTCGGACGAGCAGTATGTCTCGCGAATGATTGATGTTGAAACAGCGCTTGCAAGAGCTCAGGTGGCGGCAAATGTCATACCTCACGATGCAGCAGAAAGCATCACCAATAGCTGCGATGTGGCAAAGATCAAGTATGATTTCGATTTTACTGTGACTATAGAAGGGCTGCTCTGACACTTGCAGTTTCGAAAAGTTGGCGATAGATACGGACATTGTTGGATACCCCGTGCTACCTCTTGTCGAACAATTGACGAAGATGGTGCCCACCGAGCACGCGAAGTACATCCACTGGGGCGCCACGACGCAGGACATTCAAGACTGCGCAGCCATGCTACAGATGAAGCAGGGGCTCGTACTCATACGCCGCCAAACGATCGAGTTGATCAGAGTGCTCGAGTCCTTAGCCCACAAACATCGAGACACGTACGAGACTAAGAACACAAAAAAGACTACTTTGATTGCCACTCCCATCACTGATGACCTCGAACAGACCCATGGCAGGAAGAACACACCTCCAACACGCCCTCCCAGTGACCTTCGGCTACAAATGCGCCGTCTACCTCTCCAGCTTCCAGCGCAACCTAGAACGCCTAGACGCCCTGCTCGCCAACCGCCTCCTAGTTCAATTCGGCGGCGCCGCAGGCACTCTCGCCTCTCTCGGCCCATTAGACGGTGCCGGCCTAGCAGTCCGCAAGAACCTCGCCGCCGAGCTCGGATTGCAAGAAGCCGCCATAACATGGCACGTCGCGCGCGACAACGCCGCCGAGATCGTCGGCGTGCTGGGCATCATCGGCGGCTCCCTGGGTAAAATCGCCCTGGACCTCATGCTCATGTCTTCCAACGAGCTGGGCGAAGTCTCCGAGCCGTTCGTGCCGCACCGCGGAGCGTCGTCGACGATGCCGCAGAAGCGCAATCCGATCTCGAGCGAAGTCGTGCTCGCTGCGTCGAAGTTGCTGCGAGCGAACGCTGGTCTCGCGCTGGATGCCATGGTGTGTGATTTCGAACGTGCCTCTGGCCCGTGGCACTTGGAATGGGTTTGCGTGCCCGAGAGTTTCATATACTGCTCTGGAGCTCTGCATCAGGCTACTTTCGCGCTTGGTGGGCTGGTGGTCAATGTCTCGGCCATGGCGACCAATCTGGCGTCTACGCGTGGCCTGATAGCTGCGGAAGCGGTTATGATGGGACTGGCGTCTTATGTTGGACGGCAGCCGGCTCATGATGTCGTTTACGAGGCTTGCCGGACCTCGATTGAGACGTCTCGACCGCTGCTGGATGTTCTGCTCGCGAATGAGGTGGTGTCGAGCAAGATTTCAGCTGAAGATTTGGAGAGGCTGTGTGATCCCCTGAATTACATGGGCTCTGCCGTGCGAATGGTCGATGATGTCCTTCAGCACAAAGTCGTATAGACTGGTGTGCAGGCAGCACTTCATAGTGAACAGTTGAGCTTAGCTCAACAAGCGAAGATATAGGCAAGTGTCGTTGTGGTAGCGTAGATAAGACTATGAGAAGGATATTCTTTTAAAATGTCAAATGCAATTTCCGGCTTCCTGGCTTGGGTCTGGCGCCTTCACTTTCTCTCGCTCCTCGAGTGTCCTATAATTCCTGGGGGTAGTCATCATAATGTCCGTTTGATCCCATCCCGCCCATCCGTCTCGTGAACCTGATGCTCCAAGTCATCCGTCGTGCGTATCCAACGCAATCGGCCCCGTACCCGTGATAAGACCCATGATGCCCCGGCCCTTCCTTTCCTAGCCCAAGACACGACAATTCATATAAATGGATAAAGATATCAGAACATTAAACCTACCCACCCCTCTCACCGAACTCCTTGGCCCAGTCCTCGAATTCCTTCAAACCCTGCTTGCTCACACTAGGACGGATGTTGGTCAAACTGGCGTGGAAGTCTTCGATGCCGATGGGTCGGATGTCTTCTGGAGACATGTGTAGCAGCTTTTCACCTAGAGAGCGCAGCGGTCCCATGGCAGCGTCCTTGGCCAGAGCGGTGATGTCGGAACCAGAGAAGCCTGCAGTATGAAGTTAGTTTCGTTTATGAGTTGAAAAAAGGTCATCGGGGAAAACTTACCTTCAGTGTATTGCACAAGTTCAGCCAACTCAGCATCACGCATGTTATGCTTCTGCGAAGCCAACAAATTCCGTAATTGTTGTTCACGCACCCAATCCTCAGGCAGAGGAATATATTGTCGGCGTACGAACCGACGGCGAGCAGCCTCATCAATTGCCCAGGGTAAGTTGGTTGCAGCAAGCACAAGCACGCGACTTGCATCACCCTTTTCTTTGTTCTGCTCTTCGCGTCCAGCAGCCGCCTTTTGCAGGTCTGACCATTGAATCAGGAACTCGGTCTTGATTCGCCTCGTAGCTTCGTGTTCTGAGCCACCACCACGCGCGCCGAGAAGAGAGTCGATTTCGTCCACGAAGATGATGCTAGGCGCCAGCTCTTTTGCGATAGAGAATAAAGCACGGACAAGCTTCTCACTCTCACCGAGGAATTTGCTGGTCAAGCTGCTAGCTGAAATAGCAAAGAAGATACTCTTGCTCTCTGTCGCTACCGCGCGGGCCAACATAGTTTTACCCGTACCTGGTGGACCGAAGAGTAGCATGCCTCGTGCGGGTTCGCGAAGGCCCATGAACAGGTCAGGTCGCAGGAATGGATAGACAACGGTTTCCTTCAAAGCACTCTTTGCAATATCGAGCCCGGCGACATCGTCCCAATGAACTTCATCGCCTTTGATGACGATCTCATTGAAGATCTGTTTCGCGGCTGCTTCATCAACGCCTTTTGGCAGGTGCTTCATGATATGCTTGACCCGCTTGTCCCATGCAGCTTGGTCGCTCGGCAGTGCTGTTGAGAATGCCTCCCCTGCGTCATCAGACTCGTGAGATTCATCGCTAGCGGGAGGTGTGAAAGTCTTCGTAGGTATTTGCTTGGCAGTTGCCTTTGAAGCCGGAGCTCTCCTCATGATCGGCTTAGAGTCACGCGACTCGCGTTCCAGAGGATTATTCGGATCGGCTTCCTTCCTATTCTCCAAACTAGCCGCCACGCTATCAAGCTTCTGTCGCTGGGCAGTGGCACTAACAACGCCCGCTGCTCGATTGATCGCTTTCCGTGGAATAGGTGGTGCAGGTTTGGATTTTCGGAACCCTGCTGAATTGTCTGAGACTGCTAAGTTTGCCGCTTGGTGTATCGCAATCTCTGGTGGCATTCGGGACTGAGCGGGCGGGTGATTAGGGAACTCTCGCATGTATGTCATCGGCTGAGCAAGCCCAGCTTGCGCCATTGTGCGTGGCGCCGAGACTTTCTTTTCTACATCTGGCTGTGTCTTTGGAGGTGGCGGCGAGAGAGGAGACTGGTGTGGCGGAGGAGGCGGAGGCTGCTTGGCCTTTTCAAAGGACTCGTCACTGCGAGAAAACGCTTGTTTCGCCGGCGCATTACCATGAGCAGGGTAGTCGGGGTATGGTAGAGGTGGCCGTGTAGGGCGTGATCGATGAGATTCTTCGAGGGAAGTGTTACTGTGTCGTGCTTTCAGATAGCCTCGTGGACTTGGAGGCCTGGCAAACAAGTTATCCGAGGCCCGTCGTTCAGGTAAATCTACTGAGCGTCGCACAGGCGGAGTCTCCACTAGCGAGCGTGTGTACGGATCCCATGTAGTGCCAGAGGAACCAGTACCATTGGGCACAGCTTGAGTCTGCTCAGCGCTCCCTGCACTCGGTCTCTGCCCTGGCCATACTTGCGACGCGGCCGAAGCTGCAGCCGTAGGAGCCTTGCCGCGTAGCGTCGTAGCCATCTTGCCCGAACTTGATGAGCCTTTGCGCTCCTTGCCTTCCTTCCGCAATGTCTTCAACATTCCGCCTCTCTTCTCTGGACTAGGCGTCCTAGACCCCCTGCGTGGTTGTTCTCCAGGCGGCACCAAATTCGAGGAGGAATTGTTCTGTAGACTATTCGCCCTGGGCATGTCCTCGCCCGATTTCGTCTTGCCGAGATAGCTTGGGCGTAGAGGCTGCGGCGGCGGACGCGAGATTGGAGGCGAGGGTCGAGGGATGTCTGAGTATGTCGCTTGAGGTACCGTATCGCCTCCAAGCCATGTAGGTCGGTCCGTAGTCGGCTTCGGCGTGTTGGCAGGTGAATCTTTGCGCAGCCTGGAAGGTCCGTCTGTGGGAGTAGCTGCCTTGGTCTCCTCTGCAGTCTCGTCCCTGCTCTTCTTCAAGGCCTGCAATAAATCCACGCGCTCCTTGCACTGTAATTCCATGCTCCTGAGAGAATCTTGCAGCGCCTTCTCGGTTTCGGTCCTGGCGACATAGCTGGATGGCACTCGGTAGGCGTTGTGGTAATAGATTTGATCTAATGCCTCACGCCATGAACGGAGGGCTTGGGCTTCGTTGTTCTGTTTGCACGATCCATGTCAGCGATCACTCCAGACTGGCGCAAGGCACGCCTAACCCACCTGGCCCTCGAAATAGAT
The DNA here is from genome assembly GCA_001553865.1 of Cladosporium sp. BSL10. NCBI lineage: Eukaryota > Fungi > Ascomycota > Dothideomycetes > Cladosporiales > Cladosporiaceae > Cladosporium > Cladosporium sp. BSL10. The sequence continues at coordinate 272,414 of LJJI01000204.1, forward strand.
CGCGGTGGAGCAAGTCAGGTAACATTCGTCGTAGGTCTTCTGCATGGACGACGCGGGCGCCTTTCGCAGATTCATGTTGGCCAAGTGTGTGCGGTGTATGCCAACACGCCCATCCGTAAGGCTGTAGGGCAATTGTTGGAGTGGCCGGGCGAGGTTGGTGTTGATCGTTGGACCGCACGGCTGTGTTACAGTTGCGGGACACCCATGCTGAGCCGCAGTTTCGTCGAGGCGCTGACGTACTTCGTACAGTAGCACAGTCTAGCGCTCGGCAGCGCCACACCACCAGACAGACGACTCCTCCAAGCCCCATCACGAAGCCGAAATACCCAGCCAGCCAGCCAGCCAGCCAGGCCTCATCATCACGTGCGACTTGAGCATCACGCCCGTCGGTATAGCGTGGTCACTTGCAGCTGGCAGGCATGAGGGCATGGCGGTCGGCACGCGGTAATGCGCAGCTGCTCAGGCAAAGCAGGAGAAATGTCTCGAGTGCGGCAAATGCCAGCAGTCCCAGAGGAAACAGCATAGCCACAATCCTGGCCCGAGACGCGCCAATTGAGAATGCTAAAGTGCATGGATGGGTTCGGTCTGTGAGGAAGCAGAAAAGGATTGCCTTTGCCGCTCTTGGTGATGGCTCCACTTTGGACTCTTTGCAGGCTGTGTTGAAGCCCGAGCAAGTCGAGCAGTAAGGAGATTATGCTTCGTATAAAAAAATCATCTGCTAAAATCCTGTAAGGCTTTCTACCGGAACTGCGGTCAAACTGCAAGGTGCCTGGGTCAAGTCTCATGGTAAGGGGCAAAGCCACGAACTACAGGTGTCGAGCGTTTCGATTTTGGGTGAGAACGATGCTGAAAGCAACCCGATTCAGCCCAAATATCAGACAGTCGACTATCTCCGCACCGTGCCTCACTTGCGACCCCGTATCCCGAACAATGCACTCCTTCTCCGACTACGCTCACGTGTCGTCGCCAGCCTGACGCGCTTCTTTGATGACGAAGGGTTCGTCCAGACACACACACCCATTATCACATCGTCAGACTGCGAGGGCGCCGGAGAAGTCTTCACCATCTCTTCCAACGCCTCCAAAGACTCTGCTCAAAAGACAAAGCCAGAAGGCGAGGCGAAAGTCGAGCATTTCTTCCGGGAGCCCAAATACTTGACCGTCTCTGCGCAATTGCACCTTGAAGCGCTTGCGCAGGCCGTGGACAAGGTTTGGACGCTTTCACCGACATTCAGAGCCGAGAAGAGCGACACACCTCGACACTTGTCAGAATTCTATATGCTGGAGGCAGAGCAGTGTTTCGTTGACGATGCCAACCAGATCATGGATCTGATCGAGAACATGCTCCGTTTTGTCGCCACCGACACACTTGACACAAAGCTCTACCAAGAACTCTTGCAGGCAAGGGGAACCAATCCAGCTGAAGACGTTGACTCACATGTCGATTCTGCAACCCTCGAACAGCGGTGGAAGGGCTTGACAGCGTCATACTGGCCACGCATCACCTACGACAGCGCCATCGAATTGCTCGTTAGCGCACACGACGACGGAGCAGTCAAATTCGAATTCCCGCCCTCACACAGAGATGGCCTTGCGGCAGAGCATGAGCGCTACCTAGCAACTACAGTCGGCAATGGAAGCCCGGTGTTTATCACCGACTACCCGGCAGAGCAGAAGCCTTTCTACATGGCTCCGTCTGCGGGTGGAAGCAACACAGTCGCTTGCTTCGACTTGCTGGTTCCTGATCTGTGCGAGTTGGTCGGTGGTTCTATGCGTGAGTATCGGTCGAAAGAGCTTGTCGACACCATGAACGCGAAGGGTGTTGCAAACTTGGACTGGTATCAAGATCTGCGCAAATATGGCAGCGTACCCCACGGTGGGTTCGGGTTGGGCTTTGATCGCTTGCTGTGCTACCTGTCTGGTGTGACCAACCTGAGAGACGTCGTGGCGTTCCCTAGGTGGTATGGACGGTGCGATTGCTGAGGTGCAGCATCCTGTATATTACATGTAACATAGCATACAACATAGAGTGTCCGCCTTACTGAAAAGCAGACACGTGATTTTACTAGCGACACAGGCCAAGCTGCATACATTATTAAAGACTGCACAAAATTGGCAGCAGCCGGGGATAGCCATGCCGAGCATCTTCATTTCCAAGGTGATGCCACGGATGCCTCAGCCTTTTGGCGCCGTCCGAATAGGGCCAACAAGAGCGAGCGAGAACCCTGACAGTGAGCGCGCAGGGCCGGTATCGCCGGACCGGAGATGCAGAGTTCGACGTTCCAAATCATACAAGCGTCACCAGACGGGAGGAGCTGAGAAAGTCTTGCGTGAAGAGAAAGAATACCTGACAAGCACAAGACATACCTGCAGACACGCACTCTCGTTGTCGGTGGCGCCTTATCTGATCTTTGTGCATCTCACTCAGTCTCACGACACACCGCCCCACCGCCCCTGTATCTCTCTTCTGCACCCGACCGTTTGGCCGTTTCGTCCGAGCGCATCAGATAACGAGCCCGTGCTGTCATAGTCTAGTCGATTTCTTGAGCGGCCGTCCGTGCGAGGCAGCGAGAGCGAGAGCAAAGTAAACCATTGGCCGCAGCAGACCTCCGCGCAGCAACAACTCTGTCTCTCCTCGACGACGACGACACATTTTTGTTAGCCATCTGCCACTGCTCGTCACGGCACCCTCTCAACAAAGCCGCTCTCCGCCAGCCAAACTTTCGCTCAACGTCGACATTTTGGGGACCTTCTCTTCCTGGCTTCTATCTGATCCGCTCCTCCAGCTTCTCGCTTTCTCTCTCCGCTCCGCACTCTCCGGACAACCACCTGTTGAATGTCTGCCGCCAGCAAGATCGAATCCGCCGTGGCCCAGCCACACCAGATGTCTGCCGTACACGACAATGCGAGTCTCATAGAAGATGACGAATATGAGTATGGCGATGCGGACACCCCGAATTTGCAAATGCGCGCAAGAGGCGCTGACGGATTTCATTTTACAGCTATGAGGGCCTCCCTCCCAACTTCTCGCTGGCCGCCAACATGGCCGCTGGCGCGTTCGCTGGTATCGCCGTATGCATTTCGAGTATCCACGCGAGGGAGAAGATGACGAACTGACACGTGAAAAGGAACACTCGGTGATGTACCCGATTGATCTGCTCAAGGTATGGATTCAAACGCAGCATACGTACACCGCCACGCAAAACTAATTCGCGCTCGCCAGACCCGCATGCAAGTCGTCAACCCTACACCCGCCGCAATTTACACCGGTATCGGCAATGCGATCTCCACCATCTCAAGAGCAGAGGGATACATGTCGTTGTGGAGGGGTGTCTCTAGTGTGGTACTTGGCGCAGGTGAGAAGCATGGAAACATGGAAGACATCGCAATGATCTGACAGTAATCCAAGGACCGGCGCATGCTGTGTATTTCGCGACATACGAAGTTGTGAAGCAAGCCATGGGCGGCAACGCAGCAGGACACCACCCCGTTGCAGCAGGTGAGGCTCAGCAAGCCTTCGCAGCAAACCCAAGATACTGATATGTTCTCGTAGCAACCAGCGGTGCATGCGCCACAATCGCTAGCGACGCCTTCATGAACCCCTTCGACGTGATCAAGCAGCGCATGCAAATTCACGGCTCAACTTTCCGGAACATCAGAGAATGCGCGAGCACCGTCTACCGCACCGAGGGCATTCGTGCTTTCTACGCCTCGTACCCCACGACTCTGGCCATGACAGTACCCTTCACCGCGCTCCAGTTCGCCGCCTACGAATCTCTCACAAAGGCTATGCAAAGCCGCCGCAAGCCTGGTTACGACCCTCTCACCCACTGCACAGCTGGTGGTGTTGCTGGAGGTGTTGCAGCTGCGGCTACGACTCCTCTTGACGTTGTCAAGACTCTCCTCCAGACGAGGGGTACCAGCGCCGACCCTGAGATCCGTAACGCCAGAGGTCTATGGAACGCCGCTGGAATCATCTACAGGAGGGAGGGCACCAAGGGCTTCTTCAGGGGCATGAACGCCAGAGTCTTGACCGCCGCTCCCAGTACCGCGATCTGCTGGTCTGCTTACGAGGTCGCCAAGGCATACTTCATCCGCATCGAGGAGGAGAAATGAATAATTCCTGCTTAGCAGCGTGGGAGTAGTGTAATTTGATCGGAGTCGGCGAGGCAGGCAGCCCGAAGAATTCAGGCAGGCAAAATAGGTGGAATCGTCAACGCACGCAACTGGAAGTCATCGGCCATGTGTCGAAATATACGGGCGCAAGGGCAATTGGGTGGTTATACAACAAACGCCACCAGCAGCCTTGCATAGGCGCAACGTCGCATATTCTTTTGGGAGAGGAGGCACGCTGAGCGTTGACAGCGTCAAAACTCGGGCGCAGGTTTTCAGCGCACACTTACTTTCGGCGGGCTGGCGGGCCTCTTTCGATGAGGAGGCCCTGTTGTTCTTGTTTTTTGCGGCATAGGAAAACGGCGCACAAGTGTTTCACGGATTCCCTGGAGACGCACTTCTGGGGAAGGACTCGGGCCCTTTGTATGTATGATAATCTATAGAAGCTGTGGATGAGGGAGCGCCACGATACATGGAAACATTTTGCTGTCTCACGCTGATAATACTCTACCCGCCTGGCGATGTGTTCGCTCCTTTCTTGAGGCTGCTAATTTGCTCAGCAGAGGTTATTGCCACGCCGCATTTAATCTATTGCCGGAGATGCAGGTCGGGAGGATTGATCGACAACCTGGAAAGAAGCCGAGGCACGATTTAGCACTCCTCACTTGCACGCGGTCAAGCGATGTACAAGGGTACGGCAAGCGTGTAAGCGTGTAATAACAATAGACCTGCTGCATTGTTGACAAGGCGAGAATGCTATTTTACAACATACTACGGAGCTGGTCGAGGCTAGATCACCATGGCACCGAAAGCAAGATCAACACCATCATTCGGCGAATTGTCTCCTTGGGCTGAACCAGCCTGGTCTCACGGCATTGCCTCGCCTTACTATAATGAATCTCACTTTAAGCTGAGAGACGCCCTGCGCACCTACGTTGAAAAACACATCTTACCCGACTCTCTCGACTGGGAAGCGAAAGGCGAAGCACCACGAGAAGAACAGCTCAGGTGGGCGAAGTCTGGCTTCGCTTTCGCCGATGTTCCAGCAAAGTACAGACCAAAGGATAACCCAGGACCGGCTGGAATCCCAGTCGATGAGCTAGATGTCTTCCATCTTCTCGTTTCGACTGACGAGACGTCGAGGATCGAAGGTGGCGTCACGTCGTGTCTAGGCGGCGCCTCTGTCATCGGCGCGCCACCACTCCTACACCACGGCACAGAGGAGCAGAAGGCAAAGTGGCTGCCAGGACTATTCGACTTCACCACCAGCTTCTGCCTTGGTATCACCGAGCCCTCAGGCGGTTCCGACGTAGCCAACATCCGCACCACCGCCACACGCACCCCCGACGACTCCCACTACATCGTCTCCGGCTCGAAGAAATGGATCACCGGCGCGCCCTGGGCCACGCATATGACCACCGCCGTGCGCACCAGCGGCCCAGGCGCCGCAGGCCTCTCCGTCCTGGTCATCCCCATGTCCTCGCCCGGCATCACTACCGCCCGCATTCCCAACAGCGGCCAACACGCCGGCGGCGCCAGCCTCGTCGACCTCGACAACGTCCGCGTGCCCGTCGCCAACCGCCTCGGGCCCGAAGGCGCGGGCTTCAAGATCGTCATGACGAACTTCAACCGCGAGCGCTACATCATGGCCGTAGGCTGCAACCGAAAGGCGCGCACCTGCCTGTCGCGCGCGCTGGAGTACGCGTGCACGCGCGAGACCTTCGGCAAGCCGCTCATCGCCAACCAGGTCATCACCGCCAAGTTCGCCACCCTCGCGCGGCAGATCGAAGCGCACTGGGCGTGGCTCGAGCAGATTGCGTATGCCGTGCAGGCTGCGCCGAAAGGGTGGCAGGACGTCGACGTCGCAGGGCGGATTGCGCTGGCGAAGGTGCAGGGCGGGCGGATGCTGGAGGAGGCGAGTCGCGAGGCGCAGCAGGTTTGGGGTGGGAGGGGGTATCAGAAAGGCAACGCGGTCGAGCAGATTGCAAGGGATTTGAGGATGATGGTTGTTGGGGGTGGGAGCGAGGAGATTATTGCGGATTTGGCGGTGAGGCAGGAGGTGGGGATTGCGAGGAGGAGGGGTTGGAAGTTGTGAAAATGCATATTCTGAGAATGCGGGTTGATCGTTGTGGAGATGGTGGTCTTTCTTCAGTTTCTTATTAGTATTCCCTGGTAGGTATGATCTCAGCTGAGATGATTGTCTCGATAAGCTGGAAGAGTGATGAGAACATCGCAATTGCAAGAATCTGAAGACCACTTTCGAGCTGATCAGCATAGCTTGATCGATATGAAGACAAATCATTTCCTGCTTCCTTCGTGCTATACCGAAGACAAGACCCGACCGGAACGATCATCCTAGAACACTCCGTGGGCGATGATCAAAGCGAGAATCGCCACCTTTCGATGGGGACATCATGATTTGTGAACATGTGAGGTCAAGGACACGGTAGCCTCTTACCCATCTAAGTTCGTGTTTATGTTTAATGCTCAGGTAGGATCCGAAGTGGAGCCTGTGCACGTGTTGGCTGACGTGAATCAGTCGTTATGTGCCGCCCTAAGGATCAAATGGACAGATATGTCTATACGGGATGAGCGATGCCGGACCAGGCGCGTAGGAAGCAGGCGGGTGGGGATTATTAATGTTTGAAACGACAGATACGGACGCGTGCACTCCGGGATCCCCTTATAGCAGTGGGTGATAATGCAGAGCCGCGACGGATAGGGTTTAAGGCGATGCTCCGACACGGTTCGCGTTGGTGGAATCAGGAGGCTGATCTGAGACAAGGGGAGCTTGTTGCTGCTGCTGCGTGGTGTTTGCTCGCTCGTGCCTGCCAGCTGTTAACACCAAGTGTCCTCGGACCCTGAGCACACGCTTTGTCAGGCCCGCCGCTTGCTCGCTCACTTATTACCAGCTATCAACTACCTGTCCTTTGACACCGCTCCACCACCACCACCGCCCTTCCTCCTCCTCCACATAAATATCTTGCGAGAAGGCCCTCTTCTTGCTGCCACCTCCATCCACATACCGAGGAACTCATCCAAGAAAAGGCAGGCTCCTTTTTATCTTTCACAATGAAGTACGCCTTCGGTCTCGCTGCCCTGGCAGCCCTTGCTACCGCCAGCGATGTCCACGACCTCACCAAGGACACCTTCGATTCATTCGTCAAGGAGAACGACCTCGTCCTCGCCGAGTGTAAGTCCACACCAACCAATGACCTCCGCAACAACAGAAAATGCTGACTTTCCATCAGTCTTCGCTCCCTGGTGCGGACACTGCAAGGCCCTCGCTCCCGAATACGAAGAGGCCGCTACCGAGCTCAAGGCAAAGGACATTGCCCTCGCAAAGGTTGACTGCACCGAGCAGCAAGAGCTGTGCCAGAGCTACGGCGTCGAGGGATACCCCACTCTCAAGGTCTTCCGCGGTATCGACAACCACCAGCCTTACCAAGGTCCCCGCAAGGCCAACGCCATCATCTCCTACATGACCAAGCAGTCCCTCCCTCCCGTCTCCGTCCTCGAGACCGCCGAGTCCCACGAGGAGTTCAAGACTGCCGACAAGGTCGTTCTCGTTGGCTACTTCTCCGCCGACGACAAGTCCAGCAACGCTACCTACACCGCTGTCGCTGAGGAGCTCAGGGACACATTCCTCTTCGGCGCCACCTCTGACGAGGCTCTCGCCAAGGCTGCCGGCGTCAAGCAGCCCGCCATCGTTCTCTACAAGCAGTTCGACGAGGGCAAGAGCACCTTCGAGGATGGCTTCACCCAGGAGGCCATCTCCGAGTTCGCCAAGACCGCCTCTACTCCCCTCATTGGCGAGGTTGGCCCCGAGACCTACGCCGGCTACATGGCAGTAAGTTGAGATCGCATCCATTGGTAGAAGCTACCCACTAACTCTTTGCCACCAGTCTGGCCTTCCCCTCGCCTACATCTTCGCCGAGACCCCTGAGGAGCGCGAGTCGCTCGCCGCCGACCTGAAGCCCGTCGCTGAGAAGCACCGCGGAAAGGTCAACTTCGCTACCATCGACGCTGCCGCTTTCGGCCAGCACGCCAGCAACCTTAACCTTGAGGTCGGCACCTGGCCCGCTTTCGCCATCCAGGACATCTCCAAGAACCAGAAGTTCCCCTACACCAAGCAGGGTGCCGCCAAGGACATCAGCAAGAAGGCTATCGGCGCTTTCGTTGAGGAGTTCGTTGAGGGCAAGATTGAGCCCAGCATCAAGAGCGAGCCTATTCCCGAGAAGCAGGAGCCTGGTGCCACCGTGATTGTCGCCAAGAGCTACCAGGACCTCGTCATCGACAACGACAAGGACGTTCTTCTTGAGTTCTACGCTCCCTGGTGCGGACACTGCAAGGCCCTCGCCCCCAAGTACGACGAGCTCGCCGAGAAGTACGCTGCCTTCTCTGACAAGGTCACCATCGCCAAGATTGATGCCACCGCCAACGACGTTCCCGATGACATCTCTGGCTTCCCCACCATCAAGCTCTTCAAGGCTGGCTCTAAGGACGAGCCCATCGAGTACAGCGGTGCCCGTTCCGTCGAGGCCCTTGCTGAGTTCGTTCGCGACAACGGCAGCCACAAGGTCGCCATTCCCGAGGAGGAGGCCGCCGCCGAGGGTGTCGAGACTGACGGTATGCCCCAGCAGGCCGCCGCTGCCTCTGGTGTCAAGGACAAGGTTGCCGAGGCCGCCGAGGTCGTCAAGGAGGCCATCCTTAACGAGGACGAGCCCACCGACTCTCACGATGAGCTTTAGATGGGCACCGTCGTGTGATATTATGTTAGCTTTATTATGACACGTTATTGTTATGCCGTGGTTGAATGCATTGCCTCGAGAAGAAATTGGCACAGAAGAATGAAAGCCGGTATTTTCTTTTGGGAGGGCTTAGGATACAATTGAAAGTTTGCACCCTTTTTCTAAGGGTGACGGAATGAATATCTTGCTTGTCTTGACAAGAATTTTGTCTGTTCTTGTTCTTGTTCCTGTTCTTGTGCTTTGATTGTTTTTTGATGTGTCTGTCATTGGCGCTGTGCTCTGCCTTGTGTAATTGGTTCTTAAAGAAAACGGCTGTATATATGTATTTATCTTGGCTGCACTCCGCCTGCTAACTGGCCCTCCTCCTGTTCCCTTTCTAGTCTTGGTCAGCTTTCCCTATGGTCAGAAAAGGATCAAGGAACCAGCGTTGGTGATTCGTCGTGTAGATTCCCGTAGGAAGTGTAAAAAGCCACCAGCAATCATGGGGCAAGGACTCGACCGCGCAACCCTGGAAATACGTGTGTAACGCTTGCAGGTATTGAGGTACACAGGGAAGTGCGGTATATTTGACGGCGGCAATAGATAGATACTTTTTGAGCATGACTAAAATGCGTGTGGCAGGCACTATCGACAGAAGACGACCGGAGGATACACACACGTACACGTGGACGATAATGAATCAAAAGTACACCCCCATTCCAATATTCTCAATGTCTTTGCTTGCTCGGGGTTTCTACATGCCGTTGAGAGAACCCCGGTTCAGAAGAGAAGGAAAAAAAGAATCGAGTCGCAGCCTCTTTCGAATAAACACCTTCTTCTGCCCGCGCAACCTTTTTGTCTTTTCTTCTTCGTTTTCCTACGATCCTCGCTCCATTTTCGGTGTCAAACCCCTCCTCCTCCCTGCTCTACGCCGCCTCGGCGGTCCCGCACCAGGCACAGGCCTAGACCGCACCCTTGATCTCCCTCTCCCCATGGCCATAGTAGACCTAAATCCCACCACGGGTATACCGGCCGAGTGAGCATCCGGGAAAACCCTCTGTGCCAGCATCCAGAAGAGCGATTGCGCGGTGCCCATGAGGTCCAGGATATCCGCGTCCGGTGGCTCGTCATCGTCAGTTGCTTCGAGGGAGGTGGAGATTTCGTCGAATGCCCTGCGGACGGAGGAGAAGGTCTGGCGGGGTGGAAGGGTCGGGGAGGCGAGCATTGTTTCGAGAGAGGAGATTACGCTGCGGAGACGGTCGCGTTGGAGGCGCGGGGATGGGTGGCGTGAGAGGGAAATAGTTAGGGGTGGGGACATGGGTCGTGGGGCTTGAGGGGGGGATATGGGTTGGTCCTGGGGCGAGAGCGTCGAGTCTGGAAGTACTTCTGCCGGGTCGAGCTCGTGGGTTGGTTGGTCTGGGTCTGCTTGGAAGTCCTCTTCTGAAGCGCCGCTTCGTTGGTCTGTAATGGTCTCAAGACTGGCCGTTCGCTCAAGCTGGTCGAGCACTCGATCGAACATGGCGAATGTCCTTTCGGAGATGAGGTGTCGTGGCAGTCCGCGGAACTCGTTGGCGAGGTTCTGGATGTCACTGAGCGTGCGGAGGAAGCGGCTGGGAAGACGTGTTGACGCGTGCGGGATTCCATGGAGGATATTCAGTCGGGTGCTGATGTCGGAGAGTCTCGTGTTGGCCATTCGCTGGTTGCGTCGTTGGTGTGCAGTCAGCTGCAAGGCTCCGAACTGTGATGATTGAGAACCCCATGGCTGCACGTCAGGCATATCGAGAAGGTCGGTGTATGCGCTCTCGCCCTCGCCGGCGTCTTCGTCTTCCTCTTCTTGATCGTCGACAGGCGAACAAGCGCCACTATCAGGCGGAGTATCACCAGTCCTCAGCCGAACGATCCATGTCCCACGCCCATCAACGACGAATCTGAAATCGTCGTCTTGTCCCTCCCCTCGCCCACCATTAAGCCATATCCTCCGCCTCAGCAGCGACACGCTCACAATGTCATGCTGGGTCTCAGGATCTGCGAGACCCAAAGGAATGCCCAGCAGGTGTGATCTGCGACCATCCCCCGCCAGAAATGCAACCTCCCTGCTGTCATCTCTCGATCCATCGAGGTGGTAGTAGCGTTCAGCTCCCGGTAGCAATGGTGCGTTCGCCGCGTGGAGAAGGTCGTCATTTTCTGGCGGAGCGGAGATGTCTGTGACGAGTCTGAGGAAGTGGTCCGGAAATGATCGGGCTGCGAAGCGAGCGAGATTGCCTGTGATGCGGCCGTGGCACATGTTTGGCGTTTTGATAGCGAAAGTCTGGATTTGGTTTGGTATGGATATGCTTGCAGCTTGTAGCGAAAGCTCTGTGGACGATAATGCTATTTCTGTGACGTATGTGTAGTATTTGATGCGAGGTATGCGAAAGACGACGGTGTCTTACCATGAGAGGATGTGAGGCAGGTGTCTCGTGTGTTGCGGCTTCCAAGACATGCTGTGCTTTGCAGGAGCGCCTCGTGATACAGGGAGAAAGAGCCAGTCCAGTCCGCACACGCACCGGCTTCTGCCGCAAGAATGTCGCATTTGTTCGTCTATGGCGCAGACAGATAGAAATCCAATTCAGTCATTTTGAGCTTGCGCTTCGCCAGCAGAAGCATCGCTGCTGGCGGCCGGACGGGTGGCTTGCTGAGCGCTTGTATTGCTCGATGCAGGAGCGGCGGGAGTATTATCTTGGTTAATCTGTTCGCTGTTTGTGCTCAAGTCTTGTTCCTCACCACCACCGGCAGTAGTAGTAGGAGTAGAATCTGTATTAGTACGCATGCGACCACGATCAACATCGCCGTCTACCTGCTGCTGGTCCTCAGTGCTCTCACTCTCATTCCTATCCTCGTCCCCATCATCGCCACCCTCCCCCTCACTCTCCCCCTCACTCTCATAATCCCTCACCCACAGCACCTCCGGCCAAGCCCAGTCCAAAAACTCCTCAATCTCAGCGCGCGTCTCCTCATCCACGAACCCGTACTCACCCAAGTCAGGCCGTCCGTAGCCAAATTCAAAGCCAACGTTGTCGTTCGCTTGCGCGACGTAGTCTCGCGGCTCGTCCGTTCTGGTGAAGTCGGCGTGGAAACGGTAGAAGTCGAGGGGTTCGGTGGCGTCGTGCACGAGCTCGACGACGAAGGCGAGGTAGTCGTGTCCGTCGATGCGGCGGTCGGGACACATCTTGTGGATCTGGGGTGGTGGTGTTTCGTGAGGGTTGGTGGATATGAAGTGCGTGGTTGCGTGTGTTGGTGGTTTTCGCGGTGTGGGTTGGATGTCTTGCTGGCGGTTGTGGTTGTGTCGGCTTGTTTGGTGGAGCTTTCCCGTCGAGGTGAAGCGTTGTCAACGCAAGTGAGGAAACGAGCTTAACATGCGACGTGTTGCCGCCGATCAATATTTTTGCACGTGCTACTTACATCACAACTCCCCTTCATTCTAGCTGCCTTGCGGATTCACCCCGTGGCGTTTCAAGCCCATCGTCGCTCCCAACATCGCCCATGTGCTCGATCATCGCCGTTGTTTCTCGCGCCAACGCCAAGCCTTCCCTCTTCCCTCTTTCGACATTGACCATGAACATAAGTGGGATTGGCAGGCCGATCAGTACTGCCAGGAACCAGAACGCCGGGCGAATATCGCCAGTCGCATCAGTGATTGCGCCTACGATTGCTGGGCCGAAGACGCTGCTGCCTTTGTCTGTGATCGCGTAAAGCGCGTAGAAAGCGGCTTCGTTGCCTGGCGGGATGAGCTCTCCGTACAATGCTCGACAGTAAGCACCTAGACCTCCGAGGACGAGACCATAGACGGCTCCGACAGGGTACATCTCCCACTGCTGTTGCAGACCAAAGCTGCCTAAGCGGCGAATGGCCGGGACGTATCCCAGCAAACCGTAAAGCGGAATCAGTTCGAAAATACAGATGCAGGTGAGGATGGTTTGGCTGGGTGTGAGCCGCATCATGCGACTGAATTTGCTCCATGTGAAGGCGCCGATGATTCCTGAAAGCGTGACGATGACGTTGATGAGCGCGAGAGCAGACGCTTCCATACCAAGAGTGGTCTTGGCAAAGAGGATAGCAGTCCCAGATACTGTGGCGACGCTGTCTGAGATCATGAACCATGCGGCCAGAAACAGGAGGACATCTTTGAGGCGACGAGCGCGTACCACAGTTCTGCCAAGATTTTTCCACGAATAAGTGACATATCCGACCCAGGTCTGTTTGGTCCCAGATTTGCCGTAGAACAGAGGAGGTCCTGGGCGAGGGCGTAGCCAGAGAGCCGCTGGGATTGTGAAAGTGAACCACCACAGGCCAATTACGAACAAGACGAGACGGAGAGACCAGAGGTCCGCGTTAGTCGATTGGAGAATGACGACCGAAAGCATCTGTACGGCAAGGGCAGCAAGGTACCCGATCCCGATTCCGTAAGATGAGATCTTGGTGGAAAGCTGCATATCGTTGAGTGGCAGAGCTGTGGAGCTGGGGTATGGCTCTGTTCGCTGGGGGCGCTGCAAGAGGGGTGTCGTTGAGTCTGAGGCAGGCAGCTCGTCATTGGCATCGGCGGGCTATGTTTCGATTAGCGAAAATATTACGTGCACAACTTGGCGTGGATTCAGCAGATTGGTGATAATTCAACTTTTCCCGACGTGCATTGCAGTCGGTCAGGACAGGATAGCCAACAAACTTGTTGTAAGAAGCGAGTGATCCAATGAGACAATTCGATGTCATATGGCCTACCTCATTTGCGTCTCTCAACCTTCCAGGTCTGCCTCCACTCCAACCCAAGATCTTTGGATGATGCCTGACTAGCAGCGGCAAGAAGGAGTTTAGTAGGACGAAGCTCGCGCCAAAGCAGACATTTCCAATGATAGCCCAGACACTCCCCAGCAAGTATGCGCTCGGCGTAATGGGCAGGAAAAGCATGGTGGCAACAGCACCAACAACAGCGAAGGTCAGTAACATGGTCTTGCGGAACTTGCCGTGATCGGCGGCCCCAGACATTGTCACAACCACGAGTGCTTGCAGGAGAACACTGATGCTGAAAGTGTACATGGCGAAGCTAGCCGTATTGATTTCCAGTCCCAGCAAGCGGAAGACACACTGATTGTTGGCATGTTTTCTGCCGGGCGATAATGTGGCGGCCAGTTCGGGGATGTCGAGTCTAGTTCTGCAGGACTTGGTCGGATCGCTTGCGAGGACGGCGGTCGGAGAGCCTCGAGCCAGGTCTTCGAGTGTTATTGGGATGAAAGCACCAAGACCACAGATGACGAAGACCTCGGCGGCGAAGGAGTAAGCGTAGAAGCCAGCCAGTTCTTTTCTCGAAGTTGGGCGCGTATCCTCGCCGTCGTAGGAAGGCGGGGACAGATCTCCATCATCGCCTAAACTGGAAGGATCCATTGAGGAAGTATTTGAAGAGGGATACGAGCGCTCGTCATCAGCTTCGGCGCTGCGGGAGGAGAATTGGGCAGAGGAGGACTGTTGGCGCAAGGAGAAGGGAGGCTGGAGGTGATGTCTTGGTGGTTGCTCCATCCGAGGCGGGCAGATGATCGGCGCGGCTGGTGCAGACCCTGGGCGTTCAGTTGTGCATTCGCATATTCATGGGATTGGGAGGATTCAAGGCACGCGCGCATGAAGAACAAGTGCTGTGCTGTGGGATATATGGAGTGCAGAAACACAGGCGTAGGCAGAAGGCAAGAGGTCACGCTACAAAAGGCGGTGGCGATAAGAAATGGGATAGCGCTGGACAAGAGGATTAGGAAGTGGTTAGCACGCGTGATATCCAATCTACCGCCGTGACTAGCTGCTGCTTTTTACGCCTTGCCCGTACGAGTGGGCGAGTGAGTGAGGGCTTGCTCGTCGTGGTGAAACTCATATGAGACGTCGGGGCTGCATAGTAGTAGGCCTGACATGTGTAATCATGTATCGATGTATTCATTGTCAATGTCAACGCGTGACCATGACAAGTGTTCGCGTTGAGTGCACACGTTGTCGCCGTTGCGCAAGCTGCTCGTGAGTGCCGATCGCATCGCATCGCATCGCATCGCATGTGCCCGGCGGATGATGATGGTGATGCGGATGATGGCAGCACGCATCCGTGACGATATTCAGAAGTCTAAAGATGAATACAAGTAGTCCATTTCTCAGATCACATGATTTCAACCATGCATTACCCTCAAAAGCGTGTTGCGAGGGTCTCTCGCAAGATCCTTGGGCCCACCATCAGCCACTATTGCGTGTGGAGCCGGCACGTTCCACAACTCTCTCTTCCCGTCGCATTCTCCACCGGTGTCGTCGCTGTACCCGGATCTGCAATCATCACTCCCACAATCCTCGACAACACCACCACCCAAGGATCCAGCACGTCGCCATACAATCCACCTCTACGCCGCTGTCCTGCCTCCGAAAAGTACTCATTGTCCTTGCGAAAATCAGCACCCAGCACGTCTTGCGACGCGCGCAAACCCTCTTGCGCCTTGTGCCTCACATCAACACAACGCCTGGTAGCCCTTTCACT
This sequence comes from Cladosporium sp. BSL10, assembly GCA_001553865.1. Lineage (NCBI taxonomy): Eukaryota > Fungi > Ascomycota > Dothideomycetes > Cladosporiales > Cladosporiaceae > Cladosporium > Cladosporium sp. BSL10. The sequence continues at coordinate 287,788 of LJJI01000204.1, forward strand.
CCCACAGCGCTGCCCATAGTCCTCGATTCGCATCTTCACGCTACAGCCTGCGGTGGATCCCTGGATCTCATCTTCGACGACCACCACTTTTGCGTCTGGAAAGGCCATCAGAAACCCCCTCTGGACATGCTCAACGGACAATAAGCCAACATACAGTCGACAAGCGTACCGCCGCAGGGCGACATCGCCACGCGCAAGGCGACAGACGAGGCAACGGTGGAAGGAGAGCGCGCCGGGCATGGTCAGGCGATGCCCGGCAGGCTGAACATGGAAGATCAGAGCAACACCGCTGCGTTGCAAGGCTTCAAAAAAGATCGCAGCCATGCATCAGAAATTCCGGAACCCTATGCGGTCGGATCGGCAAATCTCCCTCAAGCCAATGGCGTAGTAGCGAATGGCCCGAACGGAGCTCTACCAAATGGCACCTCAGGAAGTGATAGGCGCAACGGAGCCAACTCGCCTCTCGCAGACGCTGGACCACCACCGCCTCTGGACCAGTCATGGCGCGACGGTCCGGAGAACAAATCCCTGGGAAAGCTCATGATTCGCACTGCTGAGAGTTGTTGGAAAGAGCTGGACCAGGTGCTTAAAAATATGGCGGCACAGCCAGTGACGCACCAGCCGCCTGGGCCCAATGGCGCGACACCAGAATACGACAATGACGCTGTCAGCCTGAACAAAAAGCGCGAGTTGATGAAATTTGCGCAACTTCACAGAGATCGGTTTATGAAAGCGCTCGTCATCAGTGATTGGGCCAAAGATGCCGACCAGTTTGCCAATATAATTGACGTCAATGCGCACTTAGGGAAGATCAATGCCTGTCATAACGCTGCCACGACTGCTGTAGGAGAGATGAAACTCGCCATGAACCATGCGAAGATGCCCAATCCTAATATCGAGGGTGCCTTGGAGCTTCTTTCCACTGGAAAGTCGCATGGTCTACCGGACTTTGGTTATATCACACCTCCGAAGATGAGCGCGAAGGCTCTTCTGCAAACACTGCGCGATATGAATGTCACGCTCGCGACTCGACTCACATTGCACGAAGAGCTTCCAGACCATTTCAACGACTACACAATCGCTGATGGCCGAGCCACATTTACGGTCCCTGGCGAATTTGCAGTAGATCTTGCTGTAGCAGATGAAGATACCACGAGCCCTTTCTTTTTCATCGAATTGCGATTTCTGTTCACGCCTGCTCCAGCTCAGTTGAGCGAGCAGATTCAGAACATCTGCGAGGCTGAAGTCAATAAAGCGATTGCCGCAAACGGCTTGAGCGGATGCTACGATGTGTTGCACAACTTTATCCTGACGCACAAGCTCAACGTATTGCACAGCCAGGTCGCTGAGGTTGTCCGCGGTAAATGGTTCGAGAGCATCCGTGTCGAGCGGATACGACGATCACTCGTCTTGAGCTACTGGACTAAGAGACCGGGAAAGAAATCTTGGATCGAATTCGGCATTGGGAGTGGTAGGTCACCGCATACCAACCCGAAGAAAAAAACTACACCGATCATTGCTACGAGATGGTTCCAACGTGGCGTTGAGGTGCAGCATGCCGAGCTAGACATTGATTGGCACACGATTAGCCTTGAAGCTATCCTCTTGCAGGCTATCGCGAGGCACACATCATCCCTACTACACCACATCAAGGAAGATCTGGGGACGCTTGTAGTCAAAGGCTCAGGCTTCTCAATGGAGCTGAGTACCTCCGATTACGAGCCGGCCGATTGCGAGTTGATCATGAAACTTCCGTCCTTGCGTACTCCCATCCGATGCTCGATTGAACCTGTCACCGGACAAATGACAATTTCACCCAGTACACCAGCTACAAGGCATGCACAACAACGACTCAACGGCGAATTGACACCCAACATTCCACAACGACTAGCATCAACTCTCTGTGCGGCCGCTCTTGAGCTTGTTGACAAGCAGGCAATGATTCTCAACTGGCAACCAATCATGGACTTTGCACGCCAGGACAACGCCAGACAACTCTTTGGAGACGATGTCTGGCAACGAAAAGTGTTTGTTCCGAATAGGCAATGGGGCAATTCTTGGGCCGTTGCTGTTACTGTCGGCCTAGCCGGCAGTCGATGGTGGATTGTGCAGCTCAGAACAGCCGACGACACAAAGTTGAAGACTATCATCAACACGAGAAGACTATCAACGCCTGCCAGCACTGACGCGATTCCCTCACGAAATCTGCTTTTGCAAATTGACAAGGCCGCGTTGGCAGAGGTATCATATACTGCGCTATCAATGGAGCTCACCAGAAGACACATTCCTCATCACTTCGAGAAGCCTTCGCTAATCGATCCTGAGAGTAGCTTCCGCCAGCAGACCGCTCCAGCGATGTACATCAACTTCTCGAAGTTGATGAACACTTCAGCAGACCGGAGATGGAAGCCGTGGGCACAAGAGCTCATGCGGCTCACGCACCAAGGCGATGACGACATACACAGTAAGGGCTCTGACATATTGTTCACGAGACATGATTTGCGACTTGCTCTGCTAGACGGAAGATTCAAGGAGCTACGAAAGCACATCACATCAAATAATCGTGATCGCGACATAGCGATGAACGACACTGGCGGCCTGGCAATCCGATTTAGAACCCCATTCGGCGTTTCGTTCGTTGACCAATTGCGCACAAAATTATCCGCTATGAAGCGTCTGGAGAATTATTTGACAGCATTGAGAGACTGCCGCGCGACGTGCGAGTCTGTGACCCTCTCCCACCTGACATTCACCTACGGCCCAAACCACAACCTACGTGCACATCTAGCCTTCCCTAGCGATGGCCAACAATCTGTCAAGCTTCGTTTGGAACCACCAGACAGCAACCCCCATTTGCTCGTCAGGAAGCAATTGGAGAGTAACTTCAACAGAGATAGCGATGAAGCTTTCGGCGAGACCCTGAACATACTATTGTTCAGCCTGCCAGTCTTGACGACCGTTGAACAGCTTCAATCCAGCCACGCCGACAAGAATTCCCTCACCATGCACGTACGCAATGTTTCTTGGTACAGCCTCAAATATACAGCACCCCTACCGCAAATCACCTTCCAAATCCGCACACGCACAAAGATCGAAGTGAAGAAGCGCCACATGTTCTGGCACGTCGAGCAGGAACCCAGCAAAGCAAACTCGGAAAGCTTACCCGAGGAGTTGCTCAAGTCTCTCGGCGAACTCTGGAGCAGCAACGACGAACACTGGCTCGGTCTCAAGAATGGCCTGGCCGCAAAGGTGCAAGGTATCGGCACCGTGCTGCAGCGCATCGACGAGATCGTGCGGAAGTTCGAGGGACCCGCGAAAAGCACGGCGGAGCCGCCCACGGCACCACAACCCACTAAGCCCGCCGTCCAGCAAGAGGTGATCGCGCTCGACTAGACGCCTTTCGACTTTCACCGTCGCGGATGGATGGGAATATATGGCGTTGAAGCTTTAGCTTGAGGGGGAATGCCAAGTTTTCTTTTTTCCTCTTTATCTTCTATTTTCCTCTACTACTATTCCCTGGTGTTTCTGTAGGGAGAAAAAGACTACCTGTTTTTGTTACTACGTGTACATATACCAAGCGAGTTTCTTTCTCTGGAGTAGTGAGAAATCAAATGTCTTTTCTTCTGAATTGATGGAATGTTGTGATTCGCCTTTTTTTCCTCCCCACTGGTTTGGCCGAAGTGATTTGTGTGTGCCTCGCCCAGACGTATAGGCGGAGGAATACCTGAAGACCCACCGAAACATGTGTGATTTATCGCGTTCTTCCGGCCATCACGATTGCACACAGGCGCTCTGCTCTGCTCGATCGAGTCGAACGAGCTGGTTTCGAAAGGCAGAGTGCAAAATTTGCTTTTTTGGTTTTCCTTCTGCCATGCTGCTGCTGCTGGTAATATAGTGTTGCAAGTAGGGTAGGTTCAACCCCCGATTTTACCAAATCCAAAAGAGCTTCATACCCGCCCTCAAGCACTTTCAGCCTGCTCCTTCTCCTCCTTGCGCTTCTGCGAGATGTCCCAGTTGTACACGCGCGCGGTGGCAACTTCCATAGTCTGCGGGAAAATTCTAAAGTCAGCCATCCGGGAACAAAGAAGGGGTCGGAAGGGGGAAGAAGAGGAAGAAGAGGAAGAAGGAATAGAAAGGTTTCCGAACAACGTACCGTCACTTGCTCGCGCAGGAAGTCGAGGTCTTCTTCGCAGTTGCGCAGGCTCTGCTGCGCGGCGCTGAGCTTGTTCGTGAGGAGCTCTTCGGCTTCGGGGATGGGGTAGGAGAGCATGACGTTGGCCTGCACGATGGGGAGGTGTTGTGTCAGTGGGTTTTCTGTGCGTGCTGGCTATGGATGTTTTCCGTTTTGAGTGCTTTTGTGGCGTTCAAGGCGCCGGAAGCTCGACCTGGGCTTTTTTGTCTTGTTTGGCTGGGATGGGATGGGCGCGGGGATTTTTCTACGTACGCCTAACCAGAGGTAGACCTCGTCGACTTTCTCGATGTTGGCTTTGGCGAAGAGGGTGTCGTTGAGTTCGAAGGATGTTTCCAGGGGTTCGGCGTCGTCCTGCGTGGGTTGTATGTTAGTATTTTGGGCGATGCTGGCTTTTGGCCAGGGTGAAGTGGTGGTGGATCCTACGTCTCGTGACTTCAGGAACTGCACCGTGTCCAGTGTCTTCTGGATATCGGGGATCTTGTCTTTGAGGCCGAGGGCGCGTTTCTGTGTGCTTTGCTCCATGAATTGGTATTTTCTGAGAGGGCCAGGTTAGTCACCGCCAGGCCATGTTTGAATTTTGCGCGAGAGAGATCGGCAAGACCCACGAGATCATTTCCTGGAAGCTTTGGAGTGTCTTCTCGACGTCGGCGCGGGTGGTCACATAGTCCTCTACTCGTTCGACGAATGGGGCATATGGGATGCCACGTTCGTTTGTGGCGGCATTCTTGCTGTTAGAGATGCGATCAGCATTGCTCAGCTACTTTGCGGCATCTATGCATACCCGAGCTTGATCTGTTCAGTCATCTTGTGTTATGGGTTGTGGTTTGTTGCTGTTATTCTCTTGAGGCGACACGGGATTGGACGCAGGCTTGAAATTCCGAAGTGAAAGCGCGCGCATGCGGTTGACGTTTTGGCGGGGCTGGCTTCGATCGAACAAGGGAAGTTCGTTACACCACCTCACCTCTTCATCGAACACTCATCACACCCACTCATGCTTCATCCTTCTACTCTATTGCCACTTGACGGAGAGCATTACCATATGCTCCTGGATGACTCGACCGGTTCATAGGGGATCCTTGCATTATAGGTGACAGTGGCCGCCGCCAGAAATTTCTTCGCAAAAATTCATAAGGGCTGTAGTTGTCCTGTCTACAATTCACATCGCAAAGCCTGGAACATCCTCATCGATCAACCATCGATCAAGATAAGCCGAACAAGCCTGATCTAGCGGGTGTCGCGATCTAGGGTCGAAATTCGAACGTTCTCACGTTCTTGATCAATCATTTAACTGATATATGAATACAACAACTTCACAAACACATCAATAGCAAGCCTGGTCTAGCGGTTATGATTTCTGTCTAACAATCAGTTGCAAAATAAGCGCTCTTGGTCGCACAGAAGGTTCCCGGTTCGATTCCGGG